>JAGDYQ010000025.1:1371969-1430908 GCA_021962125.1 Bulinus truncatus | reverse complement strand
TGTTTTTGAGCTGTCGATGTTTCTAATTTGTTCTAATATCATTAATAATAACTTGTGTCAAATATTTTTCAAATCAGAGTTGATTTAGAGGTTCCCCCCCCCCCCGGCCAAGAAATCACAAAACATGACATGTAAAGAAAAAAAAAGTTTATTCTAGCCTATATAAAAATTACATTAAAGTATTAAATTATTTATTACTGTTGCATTTAATTCAGTTTCACTTTGTTGCACGTTTGTAAGGTTTACGCACATGTGAAATGTTTTTGCGGTCCATTTCTACCACTTGAAGAATGTTTTGAAAATGTTCATCCGTTCGTGCTGCTTCAACAAAGTCAGATGCCAGTTTCACTCCTCTCTCGGCACAATCGTTAACAACGTTAATAGCAGCAACATTTTCTGCACTGGCAATGTAAGGCGCTGTTTGGCACCAATCATCAACAGGCAGTTGGAGGAATCCTGTGTCCAGTTGAGGTCTGGATATAGTAAACCACGAGTCAACTCCAGCCAGATCACACAACTGAGTTTTAGAATCAATTGATTGGAATCGTGGTTTTCCCCAACCATTTCCTAATCGATTCTGTGGAGTTTGGAGGGCAACCACTGGTCGAAGCCTTATCAGAGCATCTGCTAGAGCTCGCTTTTCCAACACAGGTACTTCATTGCTGAACAGAGCAAGTGGGATCATTTCAGCAGTGAGGTACCACAGATGCCTATTCAGGGCACGGATTGCTGACTTGGATATGTCTCTGTTGACATCGTTGTAATCCTAAAGTTGCTTGTAGAGCTGTAGATCATTCCATGGTGCATCCACACTCTTTTTGCAAGTGAGCCACCACACGACATAAACATGTGTTACAAATGTAGCAAATGCACGAATCTTTGGCACTTGATCACGTGTGGTAATAGTACCTGGAGGCAATAATTGAATTTGTTTCTCACACAGTGCAATCTTGAGGCAATATATCAGCTTTGCCATTCATCGTGTTTTGTGAAGGGCACCTGGTCTTTTAAAGTTAACCTCCTTATTTGTAGCATTCAGGTAAACAAGCTTAAGGAATTCGTGGTAGTCGTCTCGCAAGAATTCGGTTTGTTTACTAGAGTTGACATGTGCAATTACCGCATCTCTCATTATCGTCAGTCGCTCTTGAGCCTTCAGATCATGATCAGCTAACGTAAACGAACTACAAAAGTGAGACCAATCATGTGCCACCAACTCCCAATTACTTCGCAGCTTGGTGAACAAATTTATATCCTGGGATTTGGAAGCTTCTATTTTCATGTCTGCAAACACATGCAAGAGGATAACTTCACCAATGTGATGGCGACAACCTGACCACAGAAGAGCACGTTGCAGCATATTTTGTATGGCAATGCAGGCAGCAGTCTGATGACCAGTGTTTGAACTTGTTGTGTCGAATGTCATATTAACGATACAATCATTACAATGCCACTCTGTCATTAGCTTCATGGTTAATTCTGCAATTATTTCACCAACGGGTTTCTTTGTTGCCTTGGCATAATTTGGCACTCCTAGAAGTTTCAATTGCTTTGCATCACCGACAACAACTGTCATGCGTTCTTCAGTGACACGATGATTTTTTAGAGAAGGTGTCAGTTTGCCATCCCAGTGGAGAGTGCAGAGTTTTGGTGGTTCCCAGGAGTCGTGGATCTTTGTAGATATCTCACTTACAACTTTGCGACGTGAACGATCTGCAGTGGCATAGGAAGAAGCCACCATTGATACATCACCCCCACACTCACTAATAAGGCCCTGTGTGAAAGCTGCCTGCTGTGTTGGTGTAATCTTTAATCTTGTCGCTAGTGACACAAGATTTGGTCGGCTTAAAACATCTGGAGGTACAAATACCAAAGCTCCTGTTAGCTTTCTTCGCTTTTGCAATGGCATTATATCATCCCAAAAAGTTATCAACAAACTCCATATTATCTTCAGATTTAGAAGTAGAATCATCGGGTTCGTCACTGCTACCCTCGCTGGAAGGCACTGATATCGTTGAACATGCTGCATTTTCTTCTCTTGCGCGTTTCTGACGTTCCAATGTTGTGACACCTTGTGAATGGCGTCGAGCGAGTTTTTTTGCAAGTGTTTTGTCAAATGATCCAAAGCTGGAAGACCTGTCTCCTTTCATAGACCTCAAGAATGCTAGATCTTCTGCATTCTTGATAATAGTCTTGACATTTGGTTGGTGGCCACAGTTGAAAAGTTGTTGCCAACAAAGATTTCATTTGTTCCAGTTTACGTTTGGTGGCTGGTGTGTTTCAGCGACTTTTATCAATTAAACGAAGTTTATTGTATTCATCAAGAAGCTGAACAGTCTTCTCACAAGCCCTCCTCTCTGTCACCATTGGAATGTTTGCTTTTTCGTAGAAAGCAGTAACTTGATTCAGCACAATTTTGGCAGTTGTAAATCGAGAAGGTGCACCAAGAGAACCTGGACGCTCACTGCGTGAGCTGCAGTGATACATCATGCACCTCAAAACTTGTAAACAAGTTGGTAGTCGAAGAATTCCAGTAATTATAACATCATCAACACAGATTGCAGGGCCCATGCCAAACAATTCAGTTTTCAGAAGAGTTTGTGGTTTCTTTGTTCGTGAGGCAGGAGACGCAGTAATAACTGGATATGCATCTGTTGAAGTGATGCCAGGGTCAGCCATCATTTCCTTAGAAGGTGTAAACATTTCATTGTTGTTTTTCATATCATTTCCATGTTCTGATTTTATAGGTCGTGTGTATCAGGAATTAAAATAATATAAATAAAGAAATTAAAATGCTTGCCTTGGTCATCAATATGCGGTAAGGAAAAGTGTTGTTTTTGCTAATAAAATGTGAATTTTAAATTTTATTTCTAGCACAACTGCTTATCAAAATCAATCATAGCTACCAAACATTATAAAACCAAAGACTATAAAACAATTTATATAGCGCTTCACTTTTTGTATGTAAGTCTGTAAGACTTTACAAGAAGGATGGTTTTATCTAGTTTTCGCTTAATTATGCAAACTTTGTTGAAGTCCGGGGGACTTCTAAATATTGTCAAATATTTTTTATTTTTTTACACAATGCTTTTTTTGATCAATGGAACAAATTTAAATAGCAGACAGATCAATTATTAAAAAATTTTTTTGGTGATGTACCCTAATGTATATCTTAAAATAATATATACACCATATCAAAAACTGAATGATCAATGGCAAATAAAAATTTCTGTTGGGCTTTAGGAAAAATAAATTACATTCTTTATCAGTGATTTTGCAGTTAGACTGAGTAATATGCTGGATAAACAGTGATCCGGTAATGTAACACAATAAATTATTTGTATGTTATGGAGGATGCTCATTCTGTTTTAATATATATAATTGTAGCCTAGAGTATCTATTCTATGAAAACATTTTTTTTTCTTTCAGAATATATTTGGATAAAAATCAAAAAACAAAAAAAAAGAGAAAAAAATTTCTTCTGTATTATTTCCAAATATAATATATGCATTTGCTATCTGCTGTTAAATTATGAATATGAAAACATGTTTTATTAATTTGTAATATTTACAGTTTGTATTTAGATGGTACACTATATAAATATTGTATTCAGTTGATAACAAGAGTAATTTATATTACAGTGCTTACATGGTGCATCTACTTTTTGGCTACACACAAAAATGTGCAAACAAAAGTGTATCAAGAGATTAAAAAAGTTCTTGGCGATAAAGAGGATGTTGATAACAAAACTTTTGGGCAACTTGTGTAAGTTCTATATGGGCTCTTTCATCAAATTTATTTATCTTGGGCTTTCCTTAAAAGTGAATGTTTACTTCATCAGATTGCAATTAATGTATCCAAATTTGCTTTAAACTAGTTGTGATATTCTCCACAGTTATTTGAATCAGGTATTAAACGAGACTCTTCGATGTGCTGTCATTGCTCCATGGGCTGCAAGATTTCAGGATTTTGATACTGAGCTGGGTGGCCACAAAATTCCTAAAAATGTAATTTATGATTTACTTTTGCATTTTGTTTAATAGTTTAAAAAAATAAAAAAGGTTTTTTTTTTTTGTGACCATTTTAAGAAAAATAAATTCTATATTTCTAATACATTTATGGTTAGCAAAATGATCAAATAGAGATGAATATGTTATTCAGAAGTAATATTATGATTTGGTTTTATCTAATACATGTTTAATTAATGTTTTTTATATAGACACCAGTGATTCATGCTCTTGGGGTGGTACATCAGGATGAAGCGTTATGGCCATTACCTAACGAGTAATATAAATGAAATTGTTATTATAACTTAGCCATTATTACTTATAAAATATTCTTATTCTATTTTTATTTGAATGCAATCAGGATTCTTACTCTTTTATATTTATATCTCTTTTCAGATTTAATCCTGATCGCTTCAGTGTTGAACAAAGCAAAAGTAGATCAGCCTATGCATTTAGTCCTTTTGGTTTTGCTGGAAAACGCAAATGTCCTGGGCATAAGTTTGCTTTTATTGAAGCCACTGTTTTATTGATTACTTTAATAAGAAGGTATTTTTTTAAATCTTGTAATAATTCAATAACAAATTATCATGCAGAAAAAATGACATAACATTTTACAAAATAGATATAAGAATAAAAAATTTTCTCTCCATAATCTATTCCAAAATTTGATATCTAATAAATTTTATTAACCCTAATTATTTTTTGCTGGCATTATTGAGTAATATGTCAACCATCATAATTATAATTAATTTTATTTTTTGAGAAATAATATGGATTAATTAATTATATCTGATTTTAGTGAAATAAAAGTTCACAGCATATTTAATTACATGTAAAGAAAAAAAAAAGTTCCCTTAACCTAAAAGGTCAACAGGGAGGATGAAATGTAGAATTCATCTGTTTCTCTAACCACAGCATATGAATGGATTGTGTGGTTAGCACAACATCCATTGGCTTTACTTACCTAATGTCAGGTACCTGTTTAAAGCTGGGTGGACAACACCAAATTTCACCTGGAAATATTCTTTTGGGTTTCACTGAAGGTCAAACCTGGGACTCTCAGGCCGACAGTCAAGCGCTCTACTTCGCTCAGCCATCTGTTCACCTTAATTACATGTACTCATTTTTATTTTTGATAGCTCAACTTTAAATATTCATAAAAAAAAAATTTTGAATGGTAATAAATGTTCAAATATGAAATTATTGTTTTTACAATATAGTAAAGCCTAACATTGTTAAACTTCTAATACAAGGGTAATGAAGGACTAGCTGATTCAAAATGGTTTCTGCATTTCTTTTAAAAAAAAATTATTGAGCTTTAAATCAAAGGCATAAATTTGTTTTTATTGTCATTGCAGTGTGAAATGTTTAATCCTGCAGTAGGTAATGTTTGTGAAGAAGACAAACAGCCATTTATTAATGATCTTTAAAGTATATAAAAATGCTTACTTTAAATGAAAGATTGTAGAGAACATAGCTTGTTTGTTTTGAAGATATTTTAAAAAATTTCTGGATGATGTATTTGAGCTTTATGTGGTTTAACTTGTATTCTGTATTTACCCGTATAAAAATACTTAATACCTAGTAAAAGCTCTACTCAATAGAATCTGCCACTAAAATCACAAAAAAGTTTCAAGGTAAACAAATCATACTGCTCTTTTTTTTGGTGAAATTTTGAAACTGGTGATTCACTTGCAAGACATTCAAAGCCAATGTTTTTTATTATTCTTGTCAAACCATATTGCCAAAGTATTTTTTATAAAACTTTAAAAAAAATTGAGTATCACATTACATCTCATCACTCTTTATATTATTATAGTTAAAACTTATTAGCAATCTTTTACATGATAATGTAATTATTTATTTAATCATCTTTTTCACCAGGTTTGAAATCAACTTGTGTGATGATCAAGTTGCTCAGCCAGTTTATGGTCTGGTAACCCATCCTCTTGATGAAATTTGGGTGAAAGTTTCAAAAAGACAGTAGTATCTATTGGTTACTTAATATAGATCATTTTTTAAAATAAAAAACTTTGTGTTGATTAATTTCTTTATGTCAAATTAATAAATAAAAATACTTGCTCCATTGTTATATGTTAGCTGTGTGCTTCTTATACTTGCTAGCCAGCTAAAATATAAACTATGGCATGTACCAAATATTTTTTACAACAAAATTTTGTAACTTTGGCATTATATTTAGAGAGAACACATTAAATGTATCCACTGTTCCCAACAGGGATTAATACATCTTATTAGTTATGAATAATTGTCTATTACATAAAAAGAATACATTTATTTGTTGATTTTTTTCTTTTTCAACAATTTTATCAACTCATTTGCAATTCTCTTGCAAAATCAGCATGCACAAATTTGTTTGATGGGGATCCTTAACCTGTATTTATATTTTTTTAACTGAATGAATTACATGAATTAGAGTGTTGATTTTTTTTTATGCCTTTGAGATTTAGCATCTTTATTTTTTAAGATCATTTAAAAATAAAACATACTGTATAAAATAAATATTTTTCTTAATATTGTCAATTTTATAATTTTGTCTTAGAATTAAAGTTTACATAAGGAAATTTCTAATATGAAAAATTGTCATAGTTTTAAATGTAACAGCTGTTATAAGAGAAAATTATTAATAATGAAATCAAAATGTATAAAGAAGACTTAAATACAAGAAACCGAGCAGATTCCTTTAAGGTAAACAAATATGATTGCAGTCTGTTGATCTTAATTTTCCTTCTTTAGTTAAGGTTAAACTTTATTAGTTTATTTGTAATATTATTTTGAATAATGCAATGGAAAGCACATAAATATTCCTAAATAAACTATATTTATATATCGGTAATTTCTGCTAAATTTTTTTTCAGTTTGTATTACATGCAACGAAAAACTAAAAAGAAATTTCTGGAGTACGCCTTTGTAACAAATGGGGAAAATGGGATCTTAATGCCTTATATTAAAACAGTCTTTAATGATTGTATTTTTTGCAAGTTTAATGTGGTAGTGATTGGAAATGCCTAAATAACATGAAGCTTATTGTTCATGTTTGTCTGATTAAAAAAATGGTGATGGTGCATTTGTATGAAGTGAAAAAATTGTTTTTGGTTTACTTTGCATATGATTGATTATTATATTAGTCATATCTTAATGTTGTAAAAAAATTGATGAATTGCTATCTTTTATTTGTTCAGCCACACATTGATATATCTTCTTGAATTTTAGACCTTTATGCATTTAAATAATTATTCACTTTTGAATTTTTATGTAGGCCACACTGTAAAACAAAGTTTTACACAGTCACAAATTAGAAAGGCTAAAATTAACATTAAATTGTGTTAAGTGTTATACTTGATAAGAGCTCATTCCAATGAAGATTTTATAATTAAACTCTTTTTTTTTTTAAATATTTTTTGTTTAAAATTATATTTTGGTACTTTTGAGAGTTAAAAAAAAATTGTATTTTTTGATTCTTTAAAAATATTTATTTTTTAAAAAATCACTAAGATTGGCATAGAATGATTCATGAGCATTAGAATCTAGTCTTTTTAAAATTTCATGCAATTAATGTGAGTAATGTAATTGATCTGTGTGGAATCTCAATTTTGACTAGATGTTGGGCTAAATAAACAATTTGCATTTTAAAACCATTTAATAAAATGTCCTTTGTTATTAAGTTATTCATTGCATGCTGTATTCATCAACACATCATTAATTTTTCTGCTATATGTTCATTACTTTTCTAGAGTGTACCCATTTGTCTCAGTAATGTTTCACTGGCCTGTATTCACATTTATTAAATCTAGATAATTTCTTATACATGTCACCTTGGGCAGCTTATTGGTAATGTGTGTATGACAGGTTTGATTCTGGTCAATGTCTTGAGTTATTCTTTAATGAAAAAAACTGGGTCCAATACAAACAAAAACAACTAACAAATTTAATGCAGAATATCAAAAGCAAAGTATTATATTTTTCCTATTAATAAATTTTCCTATTTTAAAAAAAAAATCAAAACAGATATTAATCTAGTAATTTATTAATTTTAATCCTACAATTTAACAAGTACAGTTATACAAGAATAGCCCAAGCATGTTAAAGGCTGGATTAAAATTACAGATTTCTGATCTGACTGAAAATGATATAACAAACAAAAGTGAGAACTGGGAATATAAAAAAATGTCTATAGGACAAGATGCCATGGCAGTAGCTGTGTCAAATTCAATGGCTTAGCAAGCTTAACTCGCGCCCGGGGCACAATACCTTTTTAGCGCCCCCACCCATTCGAAAACCATATATATATGTAAAATATGTCATTTGGCGCCCCCACCCATTCGAAAACTATATATATATGTAAAATATGTCATTTGGCGCCCTTTTGTGAGTAGCGCGCAGAGCATTATGCCCCCCTTGCCCACCCCTCACTACGCAACTGGTCAAATTTTAAGAATTAGAATGTTTCATTAACACCAACATTGCTGACTTCCATTTAAAGTGTATGGTAGAGCAACATTAGCAGTATGGGCACTCATCTACCCAGTGCAAATGGCCTTATAAAAACACCTTGAAAGAATAAAAACTTTCTGAATGATGACATGATGAGTTCCATACATTAAATTGGCATTGGTGTGAGGCAGGGACGAGGCGTGAGCGTTGCCGGTCATAACTCTTAGGGAAAAATTTATTAAAGTTTTTATGTTATATACAAAGCACAAACGAACAAAGATCTATATATTTGTATAAAGTTTTGGACAAACAACATATACGATTTATATATAGCTGATGTTATGTATATTTAAGTAGTCATTTTTTATGAATGATTATGCTATTTATACTCAATAAACACAGTACTATTATATAGCTATAAAATGGTCCTGTGTTTATTGAATATAAAAACATCAATACATTTTTCTCTAAGAGTTATGACCGCAACACTCATGCCTAGTCCCTGGTGTGAGGCCTCTTTTGAGGGACCCATGCAATAAGATGGCATTAGTGTGAGACCTCTTCTGTTTTCTGCAGTTCCTCCACCAATTATCTTTTGATTAGACTTACTTTCTCTTTAAATTTCAATAATCTTAATTTACATATTGTTTTGTAAAGTTACAAAGGACATTTCTAGCAGATATTTCGAATAAACTCTTTAATTTTATTATTTTATGTTTTAATAATGGCAATATGAATTCACAATAAGTGAATCTGAAACACAAATAACTTAATAGTTTGTTTTATATTTTTTAAAAATCTTTACTCTTCTTAATAGTTTGTTTTATATTTTTTTTAAATATTTATTCTTCTGATTTCATTACTTAACTTATAAAATATGAAGTTGCATATTTCTATTCTTTAAAATCCTTGAAATAAAAATTAAGAGATGATATATGCCTTATAATTTACATTAAGTTCATGTTAAATTTTTGAAGAAACCAGAAAGTATAAGTGAGATTGGCCTGGTTTTTAACATAAGCGGCAAATATTTGTTAGAATATATTTGAATGTATGTAACAGACGACTAAAAATAAAACAACAATGAAAGCTAAAATGTGAGATTTTATTTTCAAACATGAAACCTAAAAACATTCCAGATAGCTTAAAATTCCAAATATACGTTATTTATGATTTTCAGTTAAAAAATAATTTTCAAAAGCTACTTAAATGTTTTAAATGTTATACTGTGCTTCATTTTAACAATGTACAGAATATACATTCTGTGGAAGGACATTGACTTTCTAAGTTGTAATGGGTCATAATTTTCAGTCTAAAAATGAAAAAAAAAAGTAAATTAAATATATACATGTATATATTTTTTATTAGCTATATGTCTTGTCTTCTTTATCTAAGAAATAGCATTTAAACAATAAAAAAACAAGCCTTCAATATAAAAACCAGGAGAAGAGATGTTTGAATCATATATATTTAAATATATATATCATATATAATTACATACAATTTTTTTTATATCTGTGTGAAGTTAATGTTAGAAATGAGGAGTCTACGGAAAGAACAGGCATAGTCACAAAATACAACAGTGGAGAAAAATGAATTTTAACATTGACTCATTTCTATTGTTTTTACCTTTTTCAAATTCTTCTTGCTTGTTACAATATCAGTTCATTTTTATGGTTATTTTATGTCGAAAGCCAGAGAAAGGTTCCAGTAAGGCATGGGAGAAGTAACTTGATTTTTCTCATTTTGTTACTGCTCATTCTTCCCATGGACTCCTCATTTGTCATTTATTAAACAGTTATTTCATTTTAAAAGTCAGAATGTTTGCAACGAACTAAAAAATTATCTTTAAGCCTATATTTTAAAAATCTGAAGCACTGTTTTTTTTTAGTAATTACACATAATGAATGATGTTTCTTTTTAGATGTATACAAGCTTTACATGAAATTATAATTAAGTTGTTTAATTGCTAGGTCTTTTGAAACTCCATCTTTCACCAATATCTTCTAGACCCCATCTTTCATTTTGCCTACAATAATTTATTTGAATAGCTAACCAAATTCTGTCAAAAATTTCACTGGTACAATCTGTGATGGCAAGGCGTGAGCTAAGAAACTCACACATAGTTGGGTAGCTCTTGAAAAAACTAACTTCACCCATCATGGACATGGAAGGTGTGTGGTAACGTCTTATTCCTGCAGACTTGGGCAAAATTCCAGTTATAAAAGCATCCTCTATGGCAATGGGGATAAAAAATTCTGAAGCTTTAAGCAAATCATCTATGGCACTTCCTGATATTAGATAAGAACTTCCAGAAGCATATGATGGAAAACGTTCAAAAGGATATTCTAAAATTGACAAGCTCCATCGTCCCCATCGTCTCACAGAGGGTGCATTGTACATTGTTCCAAGAACTGTTTTCCACAAATAATTTTGATTTATCAATAAAAAGTCCACAAACAGATTGACATTTATAAAGGTATCTTCATCAGCCTTTAAAAAGAAACCCAAACCTTTACAGTTATCATTTACCCATCGAAGAGTTCCAAGCATCTTAATTGTAAGTTTTCTGTAGTCTTCAGTCATATCAAATTGTAGAATATCTTGATATGTTTCTATTTCTTGTCTAATGACTGGGTCAAATCTTGGTGAGGTTACTTCATGCCCCATAACAAATAATATCTGAACTTTGGCATTTATTTTTCCATGGGGCCATGAGCCTGTATGGCCAACACTTCCCCAAGTTTTTCTAATGGCCATCCGACCCATTCGATTTCTGGGCATTGAAGGAACTACGATGAGTAAAAATGGGGGTGTTCCTTTACAGATGTCACCGACTAAAGGCAGTGGGACAGGAGGGCGAAATTGTAAAAGCCATGGTGACTGATAGCGACGTATAGCAAACAAAGAATTTTCATGTGGTCTGAAACGGTCATTGTGTGCAGCACCCCAGAAATGGATTTTATCAATCTGATGATGTCTTGATATACTTGCCACTATTTTCTCTGAGCTGTTAAACCAGTGTGAAAATGTAGCTTCATAATAATCAGGATCATACTGATGATGTATTTCTTTGATTGCCTGCACTTCATGACTAGTTAGATTAGATTTCTGTCTTAGATTTCCTATGTCAAGGCCAGAACCATTTGGAGGAGGATCCTGAATAACCTGCATATCAGGCATTTCTTTTCTGGGAGCATCTTCTTCATTTTCTTCCGGCTGTTGTAAGAGTGAAGCTATTAAGGATTCTTCAGAAATTGAATGATTTCCTCTTTTATAAGAATGAGCTTGCAAACTGTCTTTGTACCATTTGGCATATGCCAGATACTGGCGATATTTACGTCTTGTCGGATCAAGAGGTTGAAAATAGAATGTGCCTAGGACTAGGCAAACCGTTATTAAGATAGTGCATATGAATAGTTTTCTTCTTTTCAATGAATGTATTAAAGCCATTATTACAGTGGTTGTATTCAGACTTTTTGTCAATCAATATTTTTTCGATTAATCAACTGCTATCCACGTGAATTGGGACATTTTTGTTAATTCTCACAGAAGCACTTTTAGACAACTGAATTTTTAAAAAAATTCCAAATGTGAATCAAGAAATAATAATTCTAATCTACTTTTATATCAATGTAAATGGCAAAGTAAAGATATGTTACACACCACTGATGAAGAAAGAAAACATCAAACTGTCATGTGCATTAGAAATCCTCTCAGTATTTCTATCATTAAATAAGAAGATAGTTACAGTAAACTATATAATTTTTACAGACCTTATAAGTAAACATAATCTTTCTAAACAAATTTTAAATCTTATTTCCAAGCAAATGGTAGCATAATTAAAGATTTAAAAGATGAGATTCTAGGACCAGGGTTGGTCAAGTATGAGGCCAATGACAATCTCATTCTGGTTTTATATTTAATAAAATTCTGATAAAGAGCAGCACAATAAGTTAATATAACAAGATTTTACAACAAAATAGCATTTTAAAAAACTCTCAAACTGAGAAGCACTAAATGAAGAGCTGAATGCTTCTTTAATCCAATATTCTATAATATAAATCAATGCTGCATTTTCACCATAAACTACAATAAACTTAGATTCCAAATTATTTGATGACTGTCAATCAAAGTTATTGATATTATTGTTTTTATTAGTATATATTAAGTGTTGATTTTTTTTTATGCAACTTAAAAAAATGAAGCATATATGTAAACTGATTTCAATTTAGTAGATTCTTCAAAGGCATCATTTGACCTATTTAACTTGTTTGGGCACAATGATTAACAAAAAACATTCTCACAATTAAGTAATATTTGTAATTATTTTTGTATACATGTACTTACATAAAATTTTCTACCTTTTTCACATACTAAAAAATAAAGGCTTTACCATTATTGATTGTACAGGCTAAAACCAAAATCAATTAAAAGTTAATTACTGCTAATGTAGTATCCTCAAGGATTCAATATAGTAGCCAGGAATTGTCAACTGTTTTTTTTTATTTCACCTTATAATTCAATGAAGCTTTATTTTAAACAACACTAAATGAAATCTCAAAATTATTCCATGCTAAAAAAATAAACCACAATAAAAAATAAATAATAGAACAATATCAATTTGACAAGTGATAGTATTTATTTTGAATCCTAATTTACAAACTATAATACAAGAATGATGAAGTCAACTATAATACAAGAATGATGAAGTCAAAAATATTTTGCATGACACTGAAACCAAATTTTGTACATAAATTAAAATGTAACTTTGGTGTGAAATTTTCTGAATGCTCTGGATATACGCCATGAATTAGGTTCCTCATATTTGTTGTAAAGAGGCTCAATTTTCTGTTGTTTCTTTTGCTTGCTGAGTTTAGTGGGGTCTGAGTGCTTGAAAAATTTAGGGGCAAACTCTACAAGCCATCTTGGATCAATAGCTGTGACTTCTCTCATATATTCTTTAGTAGTCAATACCAGCTCATGGTAGATAACCCTAGTATGGAAAAAAATTATGAAATATGCTAACTGCTAATTTTTAAGTATAAAAATATTAATCACAAAAATATGTATTAAAAATGTACTTGAAAGACAAGTAATTAAAACTTCTCATTATTTTAATTAAGCCTAATCTGACACAGGTAAAAACATTATCCTAAAAGATGACATTATTTCAATGTTTTTTTTTAATACATGTATATTAAAAAAATAACTACATATACATATCTTAAATAACCTACCAATCTGGCTGCCTATTAAAAAGTGCGCTGGATGGATGAATGTAAACAACCTGACTATCAACAATTGTCTTGTAGCCCTCCTGTGGATCTTTCTTGGCTGCATTACGGAAAAAACCACTGCAAATGGCTTTCTGAACCCGCACTGTATTTTTACCACAGGAAACAACATCAAGTTTGTGCCTTTAAAGAAAAAAGAATATGGTTGTAAAAATATGTGTTAAGAAATTTGTATCACAGTGTAAAAATTAAATTGTACATACAAAAAACTATAAAAAAATCTACCTGTCCATGATTCCCAACATTTGCTTTCTGACATCTTGTGCTCTTTTGAGAGTTCGAATCTGTACAAAATTTTCATAGCACCAAGGACTGGAAAATTTATTGTTTTTCCAAGAATTGTAAACAGCAAGTAGAGTCAAATGATCTCCTTCTGCTTGGTGGAACTTAGCTTTCTTAGAATCTGCCACTGCTTGTTTGTCCTGTAATTATATTAACATTTTAATAAATATGCTTTAAGTAAATTCCTATAAAATAATTGTAATTGTAGTTATTTAAGAGCAAATTCAGACATCTACGTCGTTTAAGAAATCCTAAATTTGATAAGAAGTAATCAGTTTTTTTTTAATCAGAAATATCACATCTGAATAGTACATTTTAGAATTATTATATGACAGGCAAGCACTGGAGTCATGTCTCTTTACCAGATTTTGCCAGAAAGCAGCCAGAGTTAAATTTTAGTAAAACAGTCAATATTTTTTGTCCTGTAGATTTTTTTTCATAGTCAACTGTACATAATCTAAAACAAAATTTTATTCAAACATAAGTTAATTCATGGAGAATTCCTTGTCAGCAGCTATTTGAAGAATGTATACATAAACTGAAAAAAAAGTTGTGAGACGATTTTTTTAAAAATGCACAGGTGTTTATTCTTTAAACTTAAAAAAGACAAACATTTGTGAAGTATACCAGTTCTAACAGTTCAACATTTTTATATGTAAAAAAAAAAGTACCTTAGGCCTATAAAAGACATTCTGAACACTTAGCATAGAGACAATGGTTAATATCTCATCACTGCAAGCTAAATGTACTGACATGATCAACATCTTGGATAACATGGGTTCCAATGGGAACTCTGCCATCTGAAATAAAAATTTATAACTCTTAAACACTAAAAGCCTTTAAATAAATTTACTGAAACAGAACAAAATTGTTTTCAGAAATTAATTAGAAAAATAACTGTAAAAAAAAGACAGAAATTGAGAATCCAACATTTTCAATATTTTAGGAAACTTAATACTTTTTTCTCAAAGCCATATTGGTGAGAGAGTGGAGAAAGACAGCTATGGATTGAAAAAGTGGAGATGAGTAGTATGGCAGGCCCTAAAGCCAAAGGAAGAAGAATAACAAAAAAAAGGACTTCATACCCTTCTTCCCAAGCGAGTCAGCAGACCTTCATCATCAAGTGCACTTAGCGCATGCAACTGCTCCATGGCTGATATTAATGTCTGCATTGGTGGTGCATCCATGAAATCAAAAGATAAAAGATCATTGATGCCCATAGCTTTCAAACTAAGTACAGTAGAAGCCAAATTTGTGCGCTGAATTTCTGGAACATTAGTTGATAACATCTCATCCCTGTAAGCACGTTCTGTATATAATCTGTAACATTTTCCAGGGCCTGTGCGACCAGCACGACCAGCTCTTTGTTTAGCTTGTGCCTACAATAATAAAACAATGATTATTTTAATAAGCTAAAAAAATGTAAACTAATGTGCACAAATAAATGTTAGCAGGATCAGAATGAGCCTCAATCAAACGGTGAAGCTGAACTTTCAAAAGAGTATTATTCAAGGTCAAAATAAGCTCTCAAAAATCATTTTTAACAAATTTATTTTTTTTGAGACTATTATAAATATCACAAATTAATTTATATACAGTGAAATGTCGCTATAACGAAATTCACGGGGACTCGAAATTCGCTCGTAATACTGAAAATTTGTTACACTGTAACCATACCGCCAACGTCATTGAACTAAGGGACATAACTCATTTATTTGTGCAACAATTATTCAACATGACTTACTTCCCTTGATTTATAAGAAACCTGTGCTATGTGCCCATTACGGCTCTCTTACTCATATTGTCTCATTTATTAAATAAATATTTTTTTAACTGGATTCAATTTTATTATAATAAGAAAATGTCAAATAATACAAACACACAGAAGTCACCTGAAAAAGTCTGTAATTTTCTTCTGAACACTCCCAAGCATAAAAGATCGTTCTAAATATTCCCCAACAACCAGAATGCAGTCTTCTGTCCATCAAGTCTTTACCCCAAACTATGCATCGCCATTATTCTAAACAATATTGTTAATAGCCATATTCGCAAAATGCGACCCTAAGCATTAATCAAGCCCCTACCCAAAACAATGACATTGCTATTTACTAAAACTGTCAAGTTACTTTTTAATCATTTTTTCAACTGCAGTCTGGTTGATGTTCGAAAGAACATTGCCTGGCTGGGTAGTTGGGAAATGCTACCCTTAATTACTTGCTTATAACCGCCATACACATCAAATCCATTATGTCTTTCCCATACCTCCCAAAAAAGTGTCTTGCTTCTTTCTCATTACCGCACCCTCCCCCGCACACAAACATAACACTGGTTTATTGATTTTTTAATTATTCCTACGTAGTGACGGTCTCTACGTGCAGGTGGCTGACATCTTATCTCTCTCCACCCCCTCCCCTTTCTACCATTGCTAAAATGCTTCTCCTCTCACCCATCCCCGTTCGTAACAGCCACCGACGCTCCACTCCCCCCCCCCAGTTCGTTGTTACGTAATTGTGACACTGCCACTCCCCCCCCCCCCCCCGGCCGTCCAAAGATGATACTTGTCTCTGTACTGCACATGGTGGAATTTATGTTTACTATCCTCATCAGTAGAGGTTAAAGGTTACCATAACATGTTACTCCTCTCACACTCCCCCCTCCCATTATTTAGTAAATGTGAATGTCGTTTGAGTTCAAGGTGACTTGAGTTATAGAAATTTGCCGAATTAAAATTTTTTTTTTGGTAAGGGGATAAAATTAAATATCTTCGAATTGGCTATTTTTTTCGCAACGACACTTTTTAACAGATGTTATATAAGCCAAGGGGAAGGGGCGAAAAAAAAATTTGATGTACTGAATAATTCGTTACAGTGACGTTTGTTATAATGACATTTCACTGTACGTAGCTTTTTGGTGATAATTTAATTACATCTGAACTACTAAAAATGTGCATAACATTAAATGCATAGGTTATTTGAAATCAAGTTAACACTTAAGGACTATTCAACCTATACAAGTTAATTATTTTGGGCTTTAATTGAACCGCTTATGTGCATACACATTCTGAATAAATTTATGAGTTTATATTATTTTTCTCAATTCTATATTGCCTAAAATTTTTAGTAAGGTTCAATTACAAGCACTATTTATTGGATCAAAATTAATTCTTGTAGGCAGCATTAATGAAAAAAAATTTAACTGCAGGCATATTCACTTTTTAGCTACCTGTGAAATAGGGGTGACTATCAGTTGATCCATTCCAGTCTTTGAGTTGTAAACATTTTGTTTAACAAATCCTGGATCAACAACATAGTAAATGCCATCAATCGTCAAGGATGTTTCAGCAATATTTGTTGCTATAATTACCTAAAATGGAGTAGAATTTAATAATAAGTGTTTTTTATAATCTTGTTTTATGTATAACACAGAATAATGAAGTGAAGAATTAAATGATATACTGTATACATTGAGGTGACCTAACATATAACAAGGATGTACAAGACATTTTATTCATGGCAAATTATAAGGATGAACCATGCAGACACAAAAAAAGAATTTATTATTAAGCTACATTAGTTTTCTTTACTTTTATTTAAAGATAAGACTTGTAATAATTTAAGGAGGTGAATTTTTAAAGATTTAACCAAATTAGACATATAATTTGCCAAAATTTAAAAAAGCAATTATTGATGTTATCAAATTATAGCCACTACATACCTTTCTTGAACCTGGTGGAGCAGGCTCAAAAATTCTGGTCTGCATCTCTGATGGTAAGGCACTGTATACTGGAAGTATTATCAGATCTGGAACTTCTGGGCCTAGAGCTTTCATTCGTTCATAAAGAATTTCACACGCTGTATCGATTTCTTCTTGACCCGTCAGAAACAAGAGAATATCTCCTAAATGAGAAGAATAACAATAAGTTAACATTGAAAACAAATATAAACAGTAAACAAATGTTACTTTCAAAGAATATAAAAGGATATTTTAAATCATTACTTTAAAGGTTAATGGAATAAAACTTTTTAAAAGTAATAAATTTTAACTACAGCTAACAATTTCACATTTTTCATTTACAAAAACATGAACAAGTATTTTTTCCCACATTTTTTTTATGATTCACATATATTTTTCATATATTTTTATTAATGATATGATATAAAATACTGTCAAAAGGAATTACATGTATTTGTATATAAAACAACTTTTTTAGCTAGAGAATAAATAGGCAATTATTAGTGTTAATAAATTTTAAAATGTGTTTACCTGGTGGTTCTGTTAGATGTATTTGCATAACAGTTATAAGAGAAGCATCCAGATAATCTGTTTCTGCTTCTTTTGTATAAAGAATAGCAACAGGATAAGTTCTTCCAGGTATGGTAAAAATTGGCTATAGAATAGAACATTTAAAGATTATTATGATTGATTTTGAAAAATACATGTATATACTTAATATTAGTTATGCAAAGTATTGAAGAAACACAATTTAGAGTTTTAATTATAAAAAATAACTTGTTTAATTACTTAATCCTACCTATACTGAATGGAAGAAAATCTGTATAGAATTAAGTAAAACTTACAGCTTCATAGAAGTACTGTGAAAATTTTACGGCATCTAGAGTAGCAGATGTAACAATTAGTTTCAAATCTGATCTTTTTTTTACAGCCTGAAAAAAATGTTCAACAATGCAACCAAGGTTTAAATTAAAAAATGTTTGATTTAAAACAAAAATAACAGCTGTTATGCTTGAAAACAAAAAATTTGATAAATACAAACCTGTTTTAAGAGGCCAAACAAAACATCAGTGTGAATAGTACGCTCGTGAGCTTCATCCAACATAATTACAGAATACTGGGTTAGATCCCCATCAATTAAACATTCTCTAAGTAACATACCATCAGTCATGTACTTGATTTTTGTTTCTGCACTAGTGCAGTCCTCAAAACGAATTGTATAACCAACCTAAACAGGTTAATAAGAAAGTAATTCTTGTAATCTAATAAGTAGATGTAGTTAGTTTTATTGCAATTGAAAACAATATTGTAAAAAGTTTTATTTTCTTGTCCCTCTTTTGTGTAGTGTTTTTTAAAACTGATTTGTTGAAATTTTTGCCTATGCAGTTGAAAATTTCAGTTTTTAACCCACCTCTTGACCTAAACGACAGCCAAACTCTTCTGATACTCTTTTCGCCACAGACATTGCTGCAACTCTTCTGGGTTGTGTGCAGCCAATCTTGCCTTTAGTAGTATATCCAGCTTCTGCTAAATATTGTGTGATTTGTGTTGTTTTACCAGAGCCTGTTTCACCAATGACTATAAGGATCTGGTTGTCAGAAACAGCCTAGTTTGATTTTTAAAAAAAACAAGATTAAAGGATCCAAAATGATTAATATGACTGCAATCTTTTTTTTTTTGCTTTAATTAGAAAATCATAATTAGAAAATCAAAGATCAAAAAGGAAACAATAGTTTAAAAACAACTCTCCAAGTAAAACAGATAAATGTATAACACCTACTTTAAGCAAGTCATCTTTAAGTTTGTAAATAGGTAAACTCTGTCTTTGTTCTATGATGGACTTTTTTTCTTTCTTGCCATATGAAGCTTTGGCACCTCCACTTATATGTTTTTTCCATTCTGGCTCTTCTTTAGGTGCCATTCCTACACCTCGCAGGTTGGCAGCTAAAGTTCTTCCCCCATCTGTAAGACAGTGGTATTATACTTATCTTTATACATGTACCTGTATTAATCAAAAGCGTGCAATTTAAAAAAAAAATTATATTAAACTGTGCAACTAACCTTCTGGCATGGGATCTATCCAATCATTGTTAAGCACAGTAGGCACAGAGTTCACCTCCGCCTCTCTTTGTGCCTGCTTCATTTCCCTCCTTTCTTTTTGTAAGGCATTGCCCATCATTGCTGATTGAGCTAATGAGCCATCAGGGTTCTGCAGGTAAAAATAAACATTTTCCATTTTAAAAAAAACAATGAAAATTGACTTGTAGCTGTTAAATAATTTTTTTTTAACTGAGCAATATAGACAGATGACATTTAAAATTTTAAATGCCTTTCAAAGTCATTTCAAGATGACTCAAATAAATTCCGAATGTTATGACACTGACCTTTACAATTTTAACTGGACTGAGCTCAACCCACTGTCTTCCATGACCACGTAAAAAAGGTGGCTCTTCTTCAACCATTTCAACCTCTACATCTTCATCTTAAAAGTAATTGATCATCAAAGTTATAATAGCATGGCTGTTAAATTAAATCATTAAATATTATTGGAAAAAAAGGAGGACATTTTTTTCTTCTATAGATTAATAGCTTTTTTTGAGACATCCTCATTCTCTTAAAATCCCTCATGACCTGAAACAGGCTGACATGCCAAACTCTGTCGAGAGCTTTCCAAAAATCAATGAGGTTATAATATAGATCTCACTGGTGTACAATGTGTTTCTCTATCATAATATGAAAGTTAACGATTTACTTCACTATGCTTCTTCCTGGTCTGGAACCTGCCTGTTCTTCTGATAGCAACTCTTCATCAGCAGCCCTGAGGCAGTTTAGGATAACTTTCAACATAACTTTACTGGAGTGACAGATGAAGCTGATGATTTGGTGGCTCTCACACTTTTTTTAAGTCTCCTTTCTTTGAACAAACTATGTTATATGAAAAGGCCTTATGAACATAATACTTACCAGAGTCATCTTCTTTAGGTAAAAGTCCAGTTTCTTCATCAAAATCAGGCAAATCTGTGTAATCAATACATCCTGCTGCCATTAGCTGTTTCAGCTCCCAACGTTGAGGAGAAGATAAACGCTTGAAAGTCTTCATTTCTGATTTTTCATCTTCAAGCTCAGGAGCATCTACTAAGGGAAGAGTATTTGGTCGATCAGGATTTCGAGCAATATTATCATCAATTTTAACTTCTCCTCCAACATGTGCTCGTCCAGGATTTAAATCCTCTCCTGTTTTCTGATCTACATCCTGCAAATAAAGTTTAATATTATTATCATAATAAAAATAGATCTATACCTCTTTCAGCATTATAAGCTTCAAAGCTCATTATCCACAATTAAACTTTAGTAAAAAAAACAATTATATTTCTGTTAGTATATGTAACTATTATATATTATTTCCCATTTTTATATTAATTAAATATTTATTAGAAGAAACATTTACTTTAATCGAAAGACTAGGTTTATTGCCAGTAAAAGAAAGAACTTTGGCCTTGACTTTCTGTCCTTTGCTAACTACATCACCAACATTAGTGACACGACCCTCTCTGCGCAACTGAAATAGTAAATAGTAATTAAAATAAAAATTATATATATAATTCAGATGTAATTGGCTAATATTTCTTCATAATTATCCTTCTAAAAAATATATAATTCAAATATGTAACAAGCATTTCTTACTTGTGAAATGTGGACAAGCCCTTCCCATCTTTTACGAAGTCCCTCTAACTGCACGAAACATCCAAAAGGTAATATAGAAGTTATCTTCCCTTCATATATCTGTAAAAACAAATAGTTAAAAAATATAAGTTTCAAACACTGAATTAGTTTTTAAGACATATAAAATACTAGATCAATCACATGCCTCTAACTAAGTTTACAAGTTTATCTCAAGTAACTTAAGTCTGTGAAACAAGGCACAAGTTCTCTTTTATGAAAAAATTAATACATGTAGCTGTAAAATTTAATTTGTTTAAGCAATATCATCATGCCAGTAATTAAATTCTGAAACAGTTTGCATATTTTTATAAATGCCAGAATACTTTTAATTTTTGCACCAACATTCAATGTCCATGATTATCTTTTGTTTTAAGACTAAAATAAGAGTGAACTAGTACTTTATATATACATTTTCTTTTTTTTTTTATTTAATCTTAATTTTATTTAAAATGATCTGATCCTTACAAGAACTTCACATTATAAACAGGGGTGGACTGGTGAGTTCAAGTGGCCCGGGAAAAAAACAAAAAGCGGCCCTAACTTCATGACTTTTATTTTCTTTGTGCATTTTTTCATCCATACCCGAGGGCCAGTGACCTCCAAAGTCATGGGTCACTTTACAAATTACATTATGCAATAACAAAAAAACGATAAATCGCATATATGATTTATAATTATATATAAAATATTAAGAATGCGTCAACTCAAGTTATAAATCAATTTATTCGGACTCACTGTGATGGTGTTATTGGTGTTTATAGTATTAGCAACTTCTTTAAGCCGGGTGCCATTTCGGCTACATGATCTATAATTGTGTCATTATTCAGTTCACTTAAAACATCGGTTTCTGTTGACATAAGCATAAAAGCTTCAAGGTGTGTAGATGACAATGAGCTTCGCAAGCGATTCTTAATGTATTTCAATTTAGAGAAAGATCTCTCACAAGCTACTTGGGTAGACGACAGCGTCAATAAAAGTTTATATGCACTAAAGAGATGCTTGTATGTTTGCCCATAGAAACTGTATTTATATAGTACAGAAAAGCAGCAAACAGGACATTTTTTGCAAAATTTACATTTTCGAAGTTCCTCACTTTTATCCACAACTTGGTCGTCCCAGTGTTCATGTGGTGAATCTTCACTTTCACTGACGCTGTCCTCTACTGAATCATCGAACATTTGGAGAAGGTATTCGTCGGGGACAGAATTTTTAAATTTGTCCCATTTCTGCGCAAAGTCAGTTAGCTCTTCTCTGAGATTAGTCGCTGTGGCGCTTTCATCGAATTTAACGAGAATACTACTAAGGCGCTGCATCGCTGATGTAGCCAAACCTTGTTGTTTAATATCTTCAAAGTTCTGTGGATCAAGACAGGCAATATCTGCGAACAAGGAATCGTGACTTTCAAATCGCTTTTCAATAGTTTTTACAATTTTGTCCATGATGCAATTATGAACTTCAATGCGATATCTGTCCGCTGCATTATTTCCTACTACTTCGTGCGTTTTTCTCTCATCAGACATCATTTTTGGTTTGTGTAAACGTTTCTCTACGAAATTTTCCTCAATGGTAATTTCAACATTTTCTTCTTCCAACTTGTTATTAGCCCAGGACACAAATCGTTTTGCACTGTCGAGAACACCATCGAAATCTCTTGAAATATTTTTTAACAACTTAACAGTACAGTCTACATTACGGTATGCTTGCAGTGCATCCCTTCCGGCGGTTTGTAAATAATTAGAAAGCGATCCTGTGTGCTGGAATATTCTTAGGTATAGTTTTGCTGTGACAACCGTTTCAAACTTAATAAACTTATCCAGTAAAGTTTAAGCTGTATCCCGGATTTTTCCATTGAATGCGTCCGATGCTGCTAGTTCTTGTAACGTATAAATCAATTCAATGAACAATGATCAAAATTTCCAAATACTTTTTTAACGCACTTTCTTTGGCCCACCATCGCGTTTCACCAATAACATTTAATCTTTGGTGTCTAGATTTCTGTTGGTGATCGACCCAAACATCCATTCTTTTATACGATTCTCTAAAGAACACCGCACATGCGTTAAGCAGTTGAAATAGGCTAATTGAAGAGGTTGTGGTTTAAGTGGTATCACTGAGAACAAGATTCAATACATGTGCGTAGCACCATACATGAATTTGATGAGGTGCAACGTCACTCAGCCATTTCGTAAACCCATTGTATTGTCCTTGCATATTAGCTGCCCCATTCAATAATTATGTTACATTCAATGAGCTTCTCTTGAAATAATTCAAACATACCTTTTCCAGTAGAAGATGTACAGTTTGCAACGCATATCAATCGCTCATGAACTTTATCTGTTACATATCTTATAATTATTGAACATTGGTCCTTCACACTTACATCCTGAGTTGTATCCAATTGAACGGAAAACATACCGGCGGATTTAATTTCCTCCGAAATGGTTTTCTTTATTATTTTTGTCATTGCATCAATGATATAATTCAATGTCGTCTTCGATATGAGGGTAATCAAATTTCCTCTTCCCTTATTCGCCAAATTAGATGCATGTCGTCTATCATTACTTCTCCCAATAACTGTATCAAGATGTTTTTTAATTATTGGGTCAAATTTTGACAAGAGTAATAATATTTCCAAGAAATTTCCATGATCGATTGTATCGTCGTTTAATGTATATGCAGCATCATTTTTTGACCGATAACTAAGACCACGTTTTCCAATCATTTTCAGAATCTCAATTACTCTTTCCAGCACTTGTCTCTTTTCTTGAACTTCTTGGTACCTTCGTTTACTTTGCTGAGAGAATAAAATGCTATCAATGTCTCTTCCACTTGCAGACATTAAATGAGCTTCCACACACTTCTCGTGATATTTGCTGTTTTCATGTTCCTCTATTCTTTGATGCACATGTTTCCAGGAATTCATTCCCGTTGTGAATGAGTTCATATCGTCAGTCTTGCCATATGCTAAGCATACTGTGCAAAACAATGCTTTAGATTTTTTACAGTATGACACCCAATTCCTATTGATACCATTGCTTCTGAAAAATACCCAATATGCATTTGTAAATGGTAGATCAGTTTCACTCCCACTAGGTTGTATCGGGTGAAATTTAAAAAACGATTGTAAAGTATTCTGTCGAGGACGTTTGAAATAGTAACTGGTGTTTTTATTATCGATAACTGAAGTTTCTGTCACTCTTTCTGAACTATCATTTTCGGCATTTAAATCTGCCACTGCCAGCGTTGTATTGTCAGTTAACTCCGACGGCTCCGTAACATTTTCTAAATGTAAGGTGGGAATCAAGTTTGTTGGCACGACTGATTGGACCGAATGCTGATTGTTGTCATCGTTTCGATTTGTGTTGGGTTGTTTACTTGCAGAAGGTGTTTGTTGAGAGCCGGTGTCTTTAGTTTGAATTGGAGTAGCTTTAAATAAATCGACTAGATTTCTGCATTTAGCTCCATCTTTACCAAGAATCTTTAGTTTCTTATCTCTTACTTTCTCCGCACCACCTTTACATTTACGTTTTGGATTTATATCACACATAACCGTAACATATTTTATTTAATTAATATTAATTATTATTAACTAACAAATTTAAAAGAAATTTTATCAAAACAAACTCAGTGGAAGACGCCGGAAGTAGAATGGAAGATGTAAATTCTTATCTAACATGGCGGCCGCTGGCTGTACGGAGCACTGTAGGTAACTAAGGATGCATTGCTCTTTTTCAGTTAATTTACAAACCGGTTAACCGAAACTAAAAACCGGTTAACCGATGCCGCAATTTTTTGTAAAACAAACCTATATAATTTGTACTAAATTGATTAAATTATTATAGCACCGGTCCTGGCGGCCCACCAGGAATCTTCCCGGTGTCCCGGCGGCCCAGTCCACCCCTGATTATAAAGAAATACATACCATAAATTGGAAATATATTCATGGATCAAAGATTTACAACTTACAGCTCCCACAACAGGCTCTAAAGGTATGTCACTATATTTGTCTTTAGCTTTAACTTTATCTGAGTCCCTAATATTACGATCTGATTCTCTGTTTTTTTTGCTTCTGTCTCTACTTCGGGAACGGCTTCTACGTCGATGATTTCTTGGTGATCTGCTTCGTGAACGATGCCTGCTTCTAGATTGTTTCCTTTTTCTAAGAAAAAGCAAAATGATATTACTAAAGTTATTTCATTAAAGGCATACAAAATTTTAAAACACAACCCAACTTGAAAGATAAATATAATATTTTAAAGAATATGGTACTTTTAAATAAAAAAGTTTGTTGTTGATAGTACTTTTTTCTCTCTCTTTCTCGACTGCAACTTCTGCTGCGACTTCTACTCCTTCTATCTCTCCTCTTTTTATCTTTTTTATCACTTTCTCGACCTTTTTTTGAAGCTTTTCCAAGCAGTGCCTCTAATTCCATCATCATACTGTTGGCAACCGACTCATCCCCTTCTTTAGATGAGCTTGCTTGATTACTTTCTATAGCAGTTTTATTTCCTTTTTTCAGGTCATGGTCATCATCAGTGCTGTGACCATTTTCTTCATCAAGCATACCCTAGGAAAGATTTATGAATTATTAACATTTTATATTTGAACATTCAAAACAAAAGCATAGCATTGTGATATTGTACAAAAGCAAAGCACTCTGATATTTTAGGAAAGCAAAGCATTCTGATATTGGACAAAAGCAAAGCATTGTAATATTGTGTAAAAGCAAAGCACTCTGATATTGTACCAAATCACACTGACACTGTATGTACATTAATAACAAAGCCAACTCACTCTAACTTTAGGGTCATTTGGTAATGCTAAACCAGGAAATAATTTCTTCTTTAGATCAACATCCTCTTTATCATCTAGTTCTTTTTCTTCTTCCTCAAAACTCTTCTGTTTAGGTTTCATTTTCTGTATGAGGCGCAAAAGATTTGCAATAAGTGAGTCCTGTTGAGGAAAAACAAATGCTGGTCAAATAAAAATATGTATACTATGAAACCTAGATAAAAAGTGGAGTATTATTGTGAAATAACATTGAGTAACAAATTTTAACATTTATTTTGTTCCTGGGTTCAAAGTGTGTTATCCTGATCCATTATGTCTAAAACAAATAGAAAATGGCTATTTTTCCACAAAATACAGGATAATGATATTTTGAAATTTGTGTTTTCTTGAAAAACCTTTATTTGCATTCTATGCTTAGTAGTCATCTAGAATATACTTGAACTGCCAGAATTGTCTGTTTTCAAGAAAATTCTTGATTCACATTCAATACTGAATAGTCTTCTAGAATATTCTTTAAAGAAAATTGTCCAATTGTAGTTACATAAGTATAAAAGCACAGGTGATTCGAGCCAACATTTTGATTTATGTTATTCTGAGTAAGAGAATAAAAAATCGTAGTTAAAGAGCAATTATTGATTTAGACGCCATCAAAAGGTTGTTTGCACCCAGCAGATGAATTTTGCTATGTGTGTGGACAATTTATAATGAAAAGAGCAAGAAAATATTGTGTGAAAGCATGTCATAAGATTTGTGGGGCCTACAAGGCATACTTCGGCATGTCTGTCAGGGATATATTGGACTTTGAACGTTGTTACCAAGGACATTATAACGAAATCATGATTGGGGAGAACATTTGGGTGCTTCTTAGAGAATGCAATTGGAAGTACACTCTCAAATCATTTCTGAACCTTTTTAAGTGATTTTTTACTGTCTTTGTCTACTTATTAGGTCAGAGTTTTTTCATTAGATGCATGAATGAAAATGTAAAGATCTCCTTGTTACGTCATAAAAAAAAAAGTTTGTGCTGAATTTTGTCATTTTTCGATAGTTTTCAGACATAAGAAGTTGAAATATAACACTTAGAAGCCAAGAACAAAAATTGTGTTACATAGTGTAATAAACCCAAAGTATCCCTGTTAGTCATTCTATTCCATTAAGATAAATATTTATTTGCTATAGTAACAGGCAAACTCTGAGATGATCATAATGTCTGTGATAATAATTAAAAAAAAAAAAAGGGCCATGTAATCTTATTTACTTTCCTGGATTTTGAGAGGATTCTGAACTTCAAACAAGCCCTCTTGATCTCTTTTATTATTGTACTATTTAAAATAATTTATGTACCAATTTTACTTACTGAAAACTGTGCTTCCATTTCTTCTAATGCTTTTTTAAAGCTAACAAATGTGTTGTTTTTGTCAGCAAGATCAATTATGAATTCCGCTGTAAATAAAAGAAATAAATAATGACAGACAGTTATTTGAATGATATAACATTGAATGGCTGTTTTTATGCCAATTACTTTACAGTTTTTAGTAGCCTAAAAAAGATTTAGAAAAATGTAACACCTACCTAAGTCTTTGTCACTTATCCCTAAATGGTTCTCAAGCTCAGTACAGACTTTAGACACAAGGGACAAATACTCAAGCTTCTGTAATTCATCCATCTATATTAAAAAAAATAATTCAATATCAAACTGAAAAAAAAACAACAGAATTTCACATTTTTCTTTTTTAAAATAAAGCATACAAAAAATATGACATAAAAAAAGCATGCAATATTTTTTGGTGAATAGATGTTAAAGAGAGAAGCTTTAAGCAAGTAAATAAAAATGTATTTATTCTTCAGTTCAATATCTTAACAATGAATTTGTATTTAGGTTATCAATTTAATCATCATAATGCAGTGGCTGACTGCATAAAAAAAATTGGGGATGATATCAATAAAAAAAAACAAGCAATTTAAGTCTTTTCCGTTTTGGACAAAGGACATTTTAGAGCATTTTCGTGTACGCAGTGGCTAAGGTTACGCCGGACGAAATCCATATTTTTTTTTCCGGGTTACAGCCATAGATATTGCTCCACGCGTATGGGTTTTGATAAATAGAGAGGGAAGTAATCATGTTGAATAACTGTTACAAAAATAAATAATGATTACGCCCCTTTGATTAGCTTTTATTATTTATATTTAAAATATAAGCAAAAACGGTACATAAGAAACTCTTATATTCGGCCCTGAAAGGTCAGATCGCGAAATGGACTTTTGATGTACACTTGGCAGGCCAAGACCTACAAAATGATATATACATCATGGGTCTAGGACTTATGGTTGTTGAGATCTAGGGTGATGATGGACAGACAGACAAAACGGGGACAATAGAGCATTTTTTTTGAAAATGCTCTAAAAAGTCTGACCAACTTTTGTTGTATATATTAAATTGACATCTTTCTTTAAACGTATTAAAAATACTGCTGTGTTTGTATAATATTAGTTTTATTTTTAAAAAAAACAACAAAAAAATTATTAATATGCTTCAAATTTTATTTCTTTATTCCTAAAAATAAAAGATTAAATTAAAATCTATAACTACTAAATAAAAAATATTTAGAAGCTTTTTTAAAATTAAGATGTGCATATTTGTAATGTGTATATTGATTATTAAATAACCTACATAATGAAAAATGTCTCTTGCTTTAGTAGCGAGAGAGTCTAAGCATGGATTATATATTAAAATCCTCAAAAGTAAGCTATCTATTGACTTTTAAGCACTATCATGCTGATTCAAAAGAGGATCCAGGTATTCGAGATTTTTTTTAAAGAAGTGTTGGTCCATTATTCTAGTCTTAGAAAATATATTGCATGGCCTTAAATGGGAAACTGAACATTTCAAATTCAAACACTGGTCTAATTTAATTATTGTTATGATACCTGCCTACTAATGTGTAAGTGAAAATGTGACCATGCTTAATAAAACGCACTGGCTCCTCGTACGTCAAAGATGTACTTCGTATTTTTTTTTACCTCGTACGTCAATTTTTTCTAATTATACATTAAAATAAGGGGTTAGTTTGTGTGGCGCGCTAGTGATGTTGGTTGTTCGCTTGGCCGTGACCCAGTTTGGCAAGCTATGTGCGGGTTCGATTCCTATGAGACATAAATTTTTTTGTTCAGATTTTATTTTTCAGGATCAGGGATAGGGGGTTAGGGATAGGGTTAGGGTGTGGAGCAATATCTATTGATGGTCATTTTTAAATAAATCATAAATTATTGTTTTCAGATTTTTTTTTCAGGATTAGGGTTAGGGATAGGATTAGGGATAGGGTTAGGATTAGGGATAGGGTTAGGGATAGGAATAGGGTTAGGGATAGGATTAGGGATAGGGTTAGAGTGTGGAGCAATATCTACTGCATTTATAACTTTACATCATAAGAGTTCCTCAAAGTTTTGCTTGACGTACGAGGTAAAAAAAAATACATCATACGTCTTTGACGTACGAGGAGCCAGTGCGTTAATAAAATTCATTAAAGTTTACATAATGCAAGTTTATTTGACTTTGAGCATTTAAGGCTTAAGCCTATACTGTGTTATTGGGGGGGGGGCGGTATGATTTTAGTTAATTTAGATGGCATCACATTGTTATAGTATGTATAGACAGTATAGTATAGTGACAGTAATATACTATGAAATTATGATAAACTGGCTAGTCAACTTCTGAAAACTGTCAATTATTATCTTTATGTCTAAGACGAGTAGACTAACCAATTGAATTATTAATAATATTATTATTATACCTGTAATTTTTAAAGGTATGCCCTGCTTAAGCCTGGTTATACAAATAGTAAAGTTCAATTTTCCGACAAACACTTAGATATAAAATTTGTGATTTAAATAAATTTAATATTTAAAATAAATGCAATTTCGACGTTGTTTGGCTATCAACATAGTTAATATACCATTCATACAGTATAGCAGTAAAAAAATAATATTTGTGTCTATTAATACAATTAGTGTGTACGGTGAGAGTATGTAGCGAATAATTTTTATTATTAATTTTGTGTGAAATTTACAAATATAGAAAATTATTTGCCTGTTTTTATATTATAAATAATGAATGTTTCTGTCAATGCAGCTCCTTTTCTAAAAAGTCATAAAAATATAGAGGAAAAGAAACACTATTCTCGTTTCAAGTTATTAACTGATTTACTATCATATTCATTGTATCTGTTATCTGTATGACAATCTTGGTATAAGTATCTTTGAATGTAATTTTTTTTAGATTTGCTAGGAATAAACTTTTAGTAAGCTCGTAGTAATAATAAGCACTGTTATATAATCAATCTTTCAATTCTTAAACAAGTTAAAGTAGAAACAATCGATTAAGTTTTAAATAATTGATTTTGTGATTTACATCATCAAATTTGCGGATCACAATATTTTCACACATTTTGTACATATAGTTTCATTTATACTATTTATAAATTAAACACATCCTTGCTGCCTGAGTCTAATAGAACGAGTGTAAAAAGGTGTTCATTCTTAGTTGTCTCAGTGAGTTCAAATTGTTTAGTGTTATGATTATGAGGTTATATTTTGCTTACAGTAATATATAATACCTACTTTGATAACCATAACGTTGCTAATATTATATATTTTAAAGAAGAATGTTCTTGTATTCATCATATTTCAATGATAAGAGACTAATCTGAAATGATTTATTTCAAAATTTAAGACATGTTCCTGCATAATTGTACTTATCTTAGTCATACCACCTCAAACAATAACAGTACGTTAATATAAAATAATTAATGTATATGTATAAATTATAGTATTTATATTGTCATCTGTTGTCATAAAAAAGCAACCAGTCTGTCTATGACTATACTTAATACTTTGTTTGAAGGTTAAGCTTATTTTATTATTTTTGGCTTTTTAGTTTTGTGGTTAATACTAGATATATAACTCAAATATAACTGTAGGCCTAAATTTAAATAATAATTATTTTGCTATGTAATGAGTAAGTGATTGTTAGTTATATTTGTATTTCCATGTCTTAGGAATAAAGCATACTTTACTTTTAGGAATTCAGGCTGGGCGACATTTAGATAAATTAGACATAATGTACAATTGAATGCGAAGCTATTTAACAACATATATAAAAAAATCACTATTTTCAAACCAGTGAGTGTCAAACTTAAGTACAATTGTTGAAAAATTCAAATAAAAAATTTCAGGGTTTTTTTTTAGCACTTATTCTGTAGAAAATAGAATTATTCTAGGTGGGAGTGCCAATGTTCATTTGCAATTTTTGACAAAAAAACCAGCCTTTTGACAAGTATTACAATAAAGATGTTTTAAATTATGTGGATCTGTTTGAAGAATATGAAGCCCAAAACAGCATATTTTCATGTTTAGCTTATGATTCAAAGAGATTTTGTAGGTTTATGTCCATTTATAGTCATACAACACTTAATGATGGTCAATGTGAAATAAAGGAAGGGGTGAAATTCACTGGAAGACACACTTTCTTCCAAGAAAATAGTTTCACTCATTATTATACATTATAATTTATATACTGTAGTGTTTGGTTGTAGCTAAAAGTACAAGTGTTTTGTGAGTACCGTACTGATATTGTACATGATACATTTTCATTGTTCGTAAATAAATTTTAAAAAATCACTTAAGCTCAGATATTATCATATTATAAACTAAATTCTGTTTAATGAAAATAAATTCTTAGATTTATTGTTAGGATTCTATTGGTCCCATAATGAACATCTTCAATGTTGAGTCGTTTGGTCAATTGATGTTTGATTTGATAAATATTCTGTAAATTTGTAAAAAAAAAAAAAATGTACTTTATGCAAAAAAATAAACTGGAAAAAAGTTTTAACTGCTTTTTTTTTTACTCACATAACTATTTTTTTTAATTAGATGTAACTAAATTTTGATAAATATCTTTTTAATTGAAAACTAGAAAAATATTAGTTAGTGACCATCACTATTGGTATGTAAAAAAAAAATATGTATCTCCTTATATTATTCATTTTTATAATGCTTTGGTGGGACAAATATTGTCTTGGATCTCTCGTAAATTATGATTAACATGTTTAACTGCCCAGAATTAACAGCCCAATTCTGACCTAGCCAATGAAAGCACAGCTTACAGATCATGTATATTTAAATGTTCCACTTTATTTTATACAATATATACCTTGTTAATATAAAGAAATAGCTATTCTTATCCTTAGTTAGTGGTATCCATTTGTTTTATAAGACGCATATTTTTATCAACCCTGGTAATTAAATTATTTGGTGCTAAATTGTTTTAGCACTCAGTCTAGCTACAAAATAATACCATTTACTGAACCATCATACTGGATAGTATTAAAAGCTTGATGCATCATGAACTGACAGCCCTAAATATCCAATAATAAATATATATTTGTTAATTTACAAACTAAATAATTATCAGTTTTAAAAAATCTTCATTGAGAGTGCTTTAATAAACATCTTAAGCATGAAATCCAATAATATTCATTAGAATAAATCTATTTACTAGATGAATTGAGTAGTAAGTAGTTCATAATATTTTGCAATTATAAAATTCAGCCAGTTTGTAGTGCTTCTTTGTAATTTTTTTATGCCTATACATTTTTTTAATCATGTGTAATATTCTTAGCCTTTTGCTTTAACATTTTGTTTTCAATGTTTTTTACAGGAAAATTAATAAGTTCTGTCTTCATGCAGTCTTAACTGTAATAATTTTCTGTGTGAGCAACATATAGCTAATATTTGAAACTTCTCCAATGGATTTTCCTTCAATACCAGGATTCCGACCTCCTCATCCCCAGGATACGCAGAATATGCCACCACCAGCACCTCCAAATTATCCACCACAGCACATCCCTAGAGATCCATTAAACACCAGTGTCTTTCCCAATACAGCTGTTCCACCTAGAATGCCTATGGGATATCCGTCAATGAGTGATTCACACATGCCTTCAAGATTTTCACTTGATCATGGTATGCAAGTAAATTATCAGTCTGGTTCTTTACAGAATGTTGGTATGCCTCCAGGTTATCATTCACAAATGGGGAATCCTCTGACGTCACATCCACCTCATAATTTTCAGAATTCAGGTCAACGATCAAATGTACCTCATCAAAATTTTCATCAGCATCCATCTCAGCACCAGCGTAGCATGTATCACAATCATCCTCAGCAACAGCATTTAAATGAATACCGTCAACAACACCGTTACCCGCAACACCAAAATCAACACCAGCAACACGGCAGGCAACAGCACCACAATCAAGTCATTAATGAATTTCACCCTCACCATCAAGGCCTAGATTTTCACTCTCATCCCAACAACATGGCCCAAGATTTCCGCACACTGCAGCAAAATCAGGTAGTTGCTGATTATCACCAGCAAGATTTCTCCCACCAAGATCCGGCTCTATCTCAGCATGACTATCAACACAACAACCAGGACCATCAGAATATCATGGGTGCTTATGTGGACCACAGCACCATGGGAATGCAAAGTATAATGAATGACCCTGGCATGATGAATCAATTGGATGGTCACATATTGGGAGGTGGAGATGCTTATTCACAGCACCATATGATGGAGATGTATGGGGATCCTTCACTGCAAGACCTGAGAGATGGAGATTACATGTAAGTGCCTGAATTCTCTTTAGAATGTAACTTTATTAGTTTTGACTAACTTCCAGCATCTTGCCTTAACTATGATTTTTTTTCATAATTTTAGCCCAATGGGATGTCAGCTAATGGACAAGACAGCTAATGCTAGTATCACATGTGTTAATTTTGATGGACAACAAGAGCTACTGTGGGCTGGAAATCAAAGGGTAAAAAAAAATTTCTTAGAAATTCTGATTTTTATTTTTAAAAGTATTTGAAAAATAATTTTTTATGTAACTTTCTTTTCTCAGGGTTTTGTGGCTTCTTATTATGGAACAGAGTTTTTCAAGTATTCTGCTTTCAGAGTGAACCTTGAAGAAGATGTTCGTATGAATCTTTCTTTTCCCCAAGGAGTGCTTTCTCTTACCCCTAGTATTCTACGGGGAACTCTTCGACGAGGGCTTGGTGTATTTACATTTAAGTGAGTTTGCTTGATTATTAATTTAAGATTTTAAATTAACAATTGGATTTAAATTTTAATGTATTAATTCTTCATGGGAATGTATCTTTCTTTTTTTTTTTTTGTAGGGATGCACATCTACATGATATGAATTGTATGATGATGAGAGGGGATACATCTGTTCTTATAGCAGGTCACCACAAGCAAGTTCTTGAAGTTGATATAATACAGAACTGTTTGAGTAATGTGGTGAGAAACCATTTTTTTCTCTTATAGTGAGACAATTTTTTTGGTGAAATTATTTTTTACACCTTAAATGGGGAGAAGACAAAGGACCAAGCTTAATTGACATATTTGAAGCCATCATTTTTGTTGTGCCATCAATAAAAAAAAAATAACATGCCATATTTATGCACTTGTGTGTGTATTTTTTTTTAACAATATTTAAAACAAAAGAAGGATGAGACATCTACTTTATTTAATCTAATTTTACAAAGTAAAAGTTAACTTATTGATTGTTTATTTCTTTTGCAGTATGAAGTAAAGGATTCTGGAATAGCAATCTTCAGAAGCACTGATCGTTATATTTGTGGTGGAGATAGTACAGGAAAGGTGATTAGAAACTCTTTCTCTTCAGAACTTTGTCATACATATATGCAGAATTAATCATCAATAAAAAAAGGAACATACATTTTTACAAAATACATTATAAATGTAATCATTGCGATATTCTTTTTGATTGACAGGTTACAGTTTATGATGCTAAGACAATGAAAGCAGAGCATACATTAGATGCTCATAGCAGCTGTTTGTCTGACTTTGACATCCATGACAATCTGCTGATTACTTGTGGCTTTTCAAACCGGTAATAAATTAATTTAGTATAATGTTGTTTATTAACTGTATTGAAATAATTGTGCTGGTTCTGATTGGTAATGTGATGTTTACTTACTTTGTAGCATGAACACTTTAACTCCTGATCGTCTGCTCATGGTGTATGACATGAGAGTGATGAGAGCTATGGCACCTATACAAGTTTCCATTGATCCAACTTTTCTAAGATTTGTTCCCACCATCCCTAATCATTTAATTGTTGTATCTCAAGTAAGTTCATGTGGCTATGTGTTTGATAGCTACTTATAATAATATAAATTTTAAAAACCATATATTACTGAATTGCCTCATCAATTTTAATACTTTTGATTAAAAATATTATTATTACAATATTTCCTCTCCATAATATATATTTTTTAATATACAGATGGGCAGCTTTCAACTTGTTGAAACTATCTCTGGTGGTGCTCCAAACACCTGTCTGTCATATCCTGTTGATACTCATGGAGCATACATAGTGGCTTTTGACATATCACAGACATATCAGGCTTTAGCATTTGGTGATAGCTCAGGTGCTTACAATGCATTTTAATGTTTTAATCATCGCAAAAAAATTGTCATATATCTTCCTCTAAGAGCATTTTTATATTAATGCCATTTTATTTTTATTACTATTCCAGGGCATGTTCATTTGTATGCTTCTAACCCTAGCTGTGCTTTCAATCCTTATTCTGAACCAACTGAATTTCCTGATCCTGTAAGCAATTATCATTTTTTAAGATATTTTGTTACTGTCTATGCCAAAAATTTATTGTTTTGTAAAATAGTACATTAATTATAATAGTTTATAGCTTCACCTGTGCTGAGATGACAATAAAATAATGGCATTGGCACTTACTATTATGATTTTAAAACAGGTTGAAGCCTATGAACCTATCAGTATTAATGACAAGCTGGCAGCATATTCTGCCATTCCTATGCCATATCCTGCTCAAGGTCCACTTGTGTCCGATTTTCCTGAACATATGTTGGCCAGAACGTACAGGTACTGTATGATTTCAAAAGAAATTGTATAAATGAAGCCTTCAATTTTGATATTTAATGCCATAAATTTATTTATCTATTTTAGGAAACCAATGCCAATAGATGCTGAAATATTGCGCACCATGAAAGTGTATCAGAATATCGGTTATGCACCCAACCCAAATAAGCAAAAGAGAAATGTTGTTCCTTATATTTTAAATGATAAAGGGAACAAAGATAGAAATTCTAGTATTCCAGAGTCACCCATGGGAAGAGGTAATTTTTCACTTATTCTCAGTGAAAAATTAAACTTAAGTTTTTTTAAATTTTCGGTAAATACTATTCCAGTGTTGATGCAGAATGAATGTTTCAAATCATTATTATTATATTTCCAAGGAGAAGACCCCTTTATGACTGTACCAAAAAGATATCAGAGAGTAGAAATCAAATACTCTAAGCTTGGTGTTGAAGATTTTGATTTTCGCCATTACAATAAGACTAACCTAGCTGGTTTAGAGCCACATATTCCTAATGCATATTGTAATTCAATGCTACAGGTAGATTTTATTTTTCTGTTTTGTATTATAGTTTTTGTTGTAAGCCAGAAACACAAAAAGGATACATTTTAATCATTCTATACACCAATTTTCTTTGTACTAGCTAATGAAACCACATATTTTTAGGTCCTTTACTACATTGAACCATTACGGTGTGCATTGTTGGGACACGTATGCAGCAAAGAATTTTGTCTGTCTTGTGAGCTTGGATTTCTTTTTCACATGCTGGATCTACAGAAAGGAAATACATGCCAGGTATGTTTAGTTTCATGAATTATTGTTTGACAAATATGTTCACTTAATATAAAAAATTTTTCATTTGAATATGAGTTGTCAATTTTTAGTCATCTTAAGTTTTAGAAGGTGGCTGTGTAGTTAGTGGTTAATACTGTAGTCTTAATAAGTATTATTAAACTACTTAATTATGCCAATAAAAAAAAGGTAACCTAGACAAATTTAAGATAAATTGAATTATTTATTGTTATATATATGCATTATTTATTTATTGCTTGTCAGGCTACCAATTTCTTGAGAGCTTTCAGAACAATGCCACAGGTATCTGCTTTAGGACTAGTACTGCATGATGCGGATGAAAGCAGTGGTAGAGTTGATTTTCCCAGACTCATTCAAAGCTGGCAAAGATTTGTTTTGATGCAGATTCATGAGGTTAGTTCTAAAGATTATTTACATTTATTTAACTCATTTTAAGATTATTTTATCAAGTCAGGAATATTCTGATGAGCCTAAACCCTTTAGATTGTTCATAAATACAAACTCTGTGTCTTTTTTACTTGCCTAGACTTACATGAATAATTAAAGAAAGAAAAATAAATGTTCATTTGTTCTTGTGAATTATTGAAGCTGTAGTAAAATCTTGCAAGACAGTTTATAGCCACTTTAATGTTGTGTATTATTTATTCAACCCCAGTAAATATTACACTTGTCTTACAGGAAACATGTATACCTGTAGACTTCACTGACAGCACCTCAACAGATTTAAAAACAGACACAAAAAGGGAATCAGATGATAAAAAGATAGCTCAAAAAAATAAAAATAAAAAAATTAACCAAGAGGTTTCTGAGAATTCAGCGAGCGAAGACTCCAAGAAAGAGGTCAATGCAGAGAATCTTGAAGCAGGGTATTTATTTCCAATTCTTCTTAAATTGATTGCAAGTCTATGTATGAAAGGAATGATATTTATTTATGGTTATGTTTTTCATGTTCCAGGGAAAATTGTGAAGAGAGCTCTGATGAACCTCAAGCGTAAGTGTACCAAGACAATAAATACTGTTTAATTAATCATCTTAACTGTAGGTGCTGTAGATGGTTATATTTAAAGTGATATTTAAAGCGGAAATTTCCTTTTTATTTTTCAGTCCAATGACACGCTCTATTGTGCGAGATTTGTTGGGTATTAACATCAAGTCCTCATTACAGTGCAAGTGTGGTTTGACCAGTGAACGTACAGTTGATGGAACTCACATTAATCTAATGTACCCAGATTGTCGTCCTGTTGGTATGTGAAATAGAACAAACTATATGTTAATTCAAAAATATTTAAATTCAGTCAAACCTCAGTTTACGAGAATAATTCATTCCAGAGAAATGCTCGTAATATAAAACTCTTGTATATCAAAGCAGATTACCTCATAAAGAAATAATGGAAGTTGATAATTGGTTTGATAGGACTAAAATTACTCTTATGCCTGGTGAATACATTTCTTTCACTAATGGAAATGCTGCTAACTGTTTGCTCCTTTTTATTTTTGTGTGGCATTAACGTAAAACCTATACGGTGACACTTCCTACACCTTACTCGTATATGGTATCCAATATTCTACCCTCTCTCCCTTAATGTTATTTGAAGTGAGGGATTTCTAACTCTTCTTTTTCATGGGGGCTATTGTTGCAGCTACTTTTGTCTCAACTCTTTAGTAAACAATAAATGCTCACACATGTTGATAAGGGAAGCATGCCAAGTGAGAGACCAACAATATGAGAGAAGAACCTCTGATCAGTAATTATCACATGCAGCTCGGCAAAAAAAGGAAAATATGTACTACTTGTTCTGCCAAATCTCACTCATAACTCCAGTTTGAATTTTTTTTTTTTTTTTGTAAATGTGTTCATCTTGCAAGGCATTCTCATCTTACAAAACACTAAAAAACCGAGGTTTGCCTGTAGATATATTTTATAAATATTATATGAATGTTGTATATGCTAATTATGATGGCACTTATGTAAACACAGTGTTCAGAAATTAAACTTAATTTTTAAACTGTGAATCATTTTTTGATTATTGGATTAAAAATTTTCTACATCTTGAACACTGTCATTTACATTTCATAATTATAGTCTTATTTGTTTTTTTTAATCATTGGCAATTTGAAAATTGGGGATACTTGATATCCTTTTTTTTTTATTTTGTCACCAGGTCTGAATTCTGCTCCTTTGTTCATTACTTTTGCTGAGGTTGTTCAGCATAGTATGACAGCTCCTACAAACATCCAGGCTTGGTGTTCCACTTGTAACAGATATCAGCACCATGTAATAATTATTTATTAACATCATTGCTTTAAAATAATTTCTTTTACATTTCTGGCCTAATTCTTTTTTTTTCTTTCCTCAAATAATTCAGTGGAAAATGATATACAATTTACTTTTAATTGTCAACATGTAAAAAATTGCAGAGGTCAGAAACTAAGGATATTGTCCATAAAAATATTTAAGCTTTACTTTCTCCTAAAAGATACATTGAATCTTTTCTGGATCACCAAATAACCAGTGGAAATCTATCAACACTATAAAACATTGGAAGCTCTCTCTATATTTTTTTAGATACTTCATTTGCTTTTTCGCCACATTAATTGTTCTGCATATTGTTGGAGTTTAGATTACTAATCCATTCTAAGTTTGGACAATTATTTTCAGCTGTCCTCTTTTTCTCAAAACTTGTATGTCTTTCTATGTCTTTTACACTTCTGATTCCTTTTTATTGTTGCCTGGTTTAAAAAGTTCCCTTAGCCCTTGAGAGCCATCAGCAGCAGCAGATGTGTAGAATTTATCTGTCTCTGTAACATCAGCATATAAAGGGATCATGTGATTAGCACAATGCCCAACCGCCTTTACTCCCCCCAACTTAAGTCAGGCACCCATTTAAAGCTGGGTGGACTTGTGGGATTTTAACCAACTTTCACTAGAACCTGAAAATTTCATTGGTTCTCATTGAGGATCAAACCCATGACTTGTTGCTATGGTCCAGCTGAATCTCTGTAGTTCTCTACATTATCCATTTTAATCTTGACAAATAAAATTTTTTGTAATCACATAATTAATATAACATATTTATTTCAAGTGCCAAAGAAAACGCATACAGAATCTTCCTGATGTATTGGCTCTTAACTGTCATACTGAAAATGAAAAGAATCTTGACTTTTGGAAAACCCAGTTTCAGGTAAATATAATAAAATTCTGTGAATATTTTAAACCAGGAGTTACCTGTATATACAGTTACCCACCACTCCTGTAGTGGTTCCAGGGCTGTTGCATCCTTGTTGATATGGAACTAAGTTTTAAAAAGGAACCACTGTTTTGATCTAGAAAAAAAAATGCATAATTTGAATTAGGGTTAAATTACTTAAATTTTTTTATCAGCTAATTTTTTATTAAAATTTTTATAATGCATTTTTATTTTAGATAATACGCCAGCGTCACAAAGACACAGCTCCACCAATGACTTATGTTAAGCCTTCATCTCAGTCTGCCATTAAATGTCGATTTGGAATGGCTTGTCATAGACCTGATTGTCGCTTTCAGCATGATGGGCCTAGACAGTATGTTGCGAAAATGCTCACTTAAGAAAATTGGTTTAACAGTGTAATTAAAAAAATACAGGTTTATTTAAAAAAAATTATCTATTGTGTATTTTAGGTATGATACTGAAGTTAAGAAGAAGCAGCCAGAGGAAGATGATGAATTTGGTCCGAGTTGGATTCCTTTGGGATTAAAAATTGTTAGGAATCCAGATGGTAGTGTTGATGTTACAGAAATTTCTGATGAGGTAATAACATTGTAAAACTTCTTTACATATTTTTTTTCAATTATAGCAATTTTAACCTAACTATATTGCGGCTCTTTAAATTATTGGAGACCGGAACGCATCTCACATCGAGCTCAGACGTGGCCATCCCAGAACATTTGTAATTAAAGATTGTTTTGAATGTTTAAGTGGGACGGATGGCAGAGTGGTGTAGATACTCGACTGTCAATCTGAGAGCCCTGGGTTCGATCCTTGATGAGAACCATGGGAATTTTTCCAGGTGAAATTTGTTTCAAAGTCGTCCCACAAGTCCACCCAGCTTTAAATGGGTACCTGACTTTTGGGGGAGTAAAGGCGGCTGGGTGTTGTGCTAACCACACAATCCCTTCAAATGAAACAGATGAATTCTATACTTCATCTGCACCGACGGCCTATTTGGGCTAAGGGAACTTTTTATGACTGTTTTATCATTGTCTTGGAAAAATCAATTCATTTTCTTTTCAATTTCTCTTGACCATTATATATATTTGGGGTACATATCTATTTATAATTTCACTTTTAGACTTTCTTAGGCCCATTTAGGTTCATAGGCCCTAGATGTGCTGTACTTATTAGATAAGATGGCAATGATTACAAATGAAGAATTACAAATAAATACTATACATTGTTCAGCTATATTTTAACAGTAATAAACTATTTTATAATCTGTCATGGCCTTATCGATTAGACCAGTTTTTTTACTTATTTTTTAACTTCAGTAGTAGTAAGTGTAAAATTAATACTAATAGAGAATTAAATCTGTGTAGAAAATGTTTGTGTCAATTATAGGTATTTTTTATTTTGATATAGGAGCCTCTGCCTAGTCAACAAGATGATGATGTTAGGTATTATGAACTTTATAGTGTGGTTAGTCATGTACTAAGCTCATCAGGAGGCAACTTAGTCTGCTGTCTGAAGGTCGGAGAGAAATACCACCAGCGTAAGGAAAGAGTCACCTGCACTCAGTGGTATCTAATCAATGATTTCTGCATAACTCCTGTTGAAAAGGTACATTTATTCAAAACTGAATTAAGAGTATCGAGTAGTTTGAAGTTCCTCGCAGACGATAAACTATTGGGCATTTTAGGTGGTCAAATTCTTCATGAAATTTTTTATGATCATTTTGGAAGATCCCGTTCTTTTTTTTCTCTAAGATTTTTTGTTTTGTTAACACGCGCATATATCTATTACAGGATGAAGCTGTTGATTTTAAGTTAGACTGGAACGTTCCTTGCATTATCCACTACACTAGGAGGGACTTTGTGCAACTACATGATCTTGCAGGTCTGTTTTATATATACACATTTTTCTTTTCTTGCATTATCATTTTTTACTTAAGCTTAAGGCCTCATATTTATCAAAGTTTTTATGCTTGAAAAAGTAATTGTTCTGCATTATTTACGGCCAATGTGAATGTAGAAATTACAATTGCTTTCCTTTTACACTACAAATAAAGTGAAGTCCTGGTCAAGTCCTGATCTGTTGTTTAATGATGCTGCTCTCTTGAACCCTGAACGCCATAAATTAACATTCCTACCCCTGCGTCCAGATGATCTTCCTAAAGCTGGTGACATTGTTGCTTTGGATGCTGAATTCGTCTCTCTCAAAGAGGTGATCTATTTTTAAAAGGAACACCCTCCATTACTTTTAATATAATTGTTTATGATTATGTTCTAGACATTTTTTTCGGTTCCACAAACATTATTTTCTGTTTCTAGGAAGAGGCTGAGCTGAGAAGTGATGGGACTCGTTCCACACTAGTTCCTACGCAGATGTCTGCTGCAAGAATAACCTGTCTTAGAGGGTAGGAGTTTTTTTTTTTTTTGTTTAATCAATAATCAATGTGAGGCTTATGTTAAAAGCTTGATATTCATATAGGCAAGAACTTAAAATATATTTGTTCCATAGGTCTGGACCCAACAAAGGAGAGCCTTTCATTGATGACTACATTGTTACTCAAGAGCAGGTGAATTATATCAAATGAAAATATATCCACGATTATATCTTTAATAAATGAGTTTAATTAGCGACAAGATTTTTTTTAACACACTTTTTCATTAAAGTTTGTTCTTTAAGGTTACCTTTATTTTTCCAAACTCCATATTCCCCATCTCCAGGTTGTTGACTATCTGACCCAGTACTCGGGAATAAAACCTGGTGATTTGGACCCAGCTGTGTCAACTAAATACTTGACTACCTTAAAGGCTACTTACTTGAAACTTCGCTACCTAATTGATATTGGTGTTATATTTGTTGGTCATGGACTGAAGAAGGATTTTAGAGTCATCAATATCTTGGTAATATTTCTCCAAAAAAATGATCAGTTAACATATTAACTTCCCATGGCTTTCTTAAAAACATGTTTGTATGGTCTGGAATAACTAATTATCTAAACTTCTTTTATGAAAACAGATACATGTACAACTGGTTTCACTGTTCAATTGTTTTGAATTTATTTTCATTGATAAATTAAATAAGTTTGATACCAGACATCATTGCGTATATTTAAAATCAATTTTAATTTTTCCAAAAGTGATATTATCCTAATTAAACAAATTGATAGAGTAAATTAATTTTAATGTGCTTTTAAAAAGAAATTTCAGCAATTATTGTTGATAACAATGTACATATATCAAGCTAAACATTGTATACTAATAGTTGATGGTTCCAATCATTTTATTTGAATTACTACACAGTGAGCTATGGGATGTTCATGTTTAAAAGTCTTATGAAAACATTAACATCATTTCTGTAATTTTTACTTGGATATGTTAAATTTGTCATATTTTAAAAAATGTGACTTTTTGGTACTATTCTTGAAGGTACCTAAAGGTCAAGTAATGGATACTGTTGACTTGTTTCATCTTCCAAAGCAGCGTTACATTTCTCTTAAATTTCTTGCTTGGTACTATCTTAGTAAGTGATGTTTTTTATTGTTTTTTTTTTATAAGCTTTTAATTAGCTACTTTTTTTGGGTTTATCCTTAAATCTTGTAACTCACTTTTGAACCTGTTATAATTTAGTGAGAAGTCTCAAAGTTGGCACATGTGTAAATTTTATATGACAATACATGAGTTTAATCATTTTGATTTCTTGGAATAACATTTTGCAGAAAAAATAGAAATTATCAAGTACACAAAAAATGTAATATAGTACCAATGCATACATGCGCTTTTTTTTTTTGTCTAAAATATTAGGTGGAATGTGCAACAATTCTGTCACAACTAAAAAGTATAAATTAAAAAAAAATTTGCTTTTTAAAATTGCACTGAAAGTTGAAAGAAAAATTCATTACATCATACAAATATTTATATAAAATATTACTACATTTAAAAGTGTGACTGATTACAATATAGTAAACTAAATATGGCTTTACATTAGTTGATAAGTAGCAATAAATAAATAAAGATTATATATATATCTATATGGGCACACCATTGTATTTTTAGTAATAATAACTTATAAAAATTTTTGTATGATATAATGAACTATTTTTGTAATTTCTTTTTAGGTTCAGTTGAATTGATAGTATGTTGCCTTAACTTTAAAACTCTTAAATTCCAGAAATCAACATCCAATCCTATACTCATGACTCTGTTGAGGATGCTCGAACAGCCTTACAGCTTTACTTGGAGCATCAGCGCTTAAAGGATGAGGGGCAGGATAAGGTAAAATTAAATATTTGAAGAAAAAAAGTTTTACTGCTCACATTTTTGTGTATATTTTACAAAATCTCATGTACTTAATGTTCGAGCAACACTATTCCACATGTACTACAACAAAACACCAATAATCATCTGATCTTATTACAACCAAGTACCCAGGAGAAGTGAACAATTTCATACCACACAACTAGTTTTTTTAATTGAAATGTGAGTTAATATATTTATTTTGAAAGTAACATGAATATTAGACTTGTTACCATTTTCTTTTTTTTCCGGTGCATATGAACATATCAAATGACTTGGCAATATAACTGCCTTCCTGAAGGTCATAAGTTCCTCCCATTGAGTGCTGGTATTTGGTACCAGAATTTTTTGTGAGTGGCACCCCAGAGCTCCCTCATCTCTATATGTGACTTTGATAATTAGTACATATGGTAGTATACTAGTATACTGTTGCTCTTAGATTCTGCTTCACTGATCCTTAAAAACTTGGTACATGTAGCTGTCATAAACAATATATTTATCATGCTTTAGTTCCCTGTTATTTAAGCTGTGAGAAGACTTTCAGTTTTGTGAAGATGTTCTTGAATTATGAGAAAGAAAAGTTTTATTTTTTTATAGATTTCTTATTTTATTTAATAAAAACAGGAAGATTGCCTTTCAAGTATTTTAGATGAAAAATGTGTCAAATGAATGTCAGTGTTATATGTACCGGACCTTTTCTTTACTTTTTAGGTACTTGCAGCCATCAAGGAACTATATGAAGTTGGAAGGAAGATATCTTGGGTAATTCCAGATGTCGCTCATGTTGCTGGAGAAGACATTGGAGAGGCAGATTTTCTTTAAATCACAAAATTCGTTCCATATTTGTTGTGTTTTGACTTTTTTTCAGGTGTGTAGTTAATTTGATTTAAAAATGCATATTTAATGTATCTTTTTCTAGTGGTCTAAAAAAGAAATGTGCTGTATAAAAATGTATAAATTCTAGATATGTTTGTTTTTATTCTGTCATGTTTGCATTAATAGATCACTATGAAACTTATTATTTTCCAAGCTGCATTGAAATCTGAGCAACTCAAAATTCTATGAAATTTTTAAAGAAGCAAATGCTTGACACTCTTAAAGCAATATTTTTAATCTATCTTTGTTGTAATTATAGGTGATTTTAATGGATGTTAATTTTTTTTTATAACCACTAAAATATAAAAGAAAATTAAATAAATAGTACGTAATGTTTCTGGCGTCTATACTAGAATAAATTGATGTTTTTTTTTTTGACTGCTTTTTTTTATAAAAATAGTTTATTTTAAGCATTCAAGTGTCTCATTTTTTTTAAAGCATATTTTCATGAAAAGGTTTATCTTGTACATGTGTGCCTTGTGTGAGGATTGTAAGATCCTAAATTCATATAGGGTCTTTAAAAAAATGTGTATCAATTGTATAACCAATTGTATTAATAGCTCATAAAATCATATACATGTATTCAACTAATTTTATATAAATTTTTGCTGAATTTTTGTGTTGATTCATTTCACTATTCAAAAACTTAAAAATCCTCTAGTGGCTGTAGTTTTAATGGAATATTCTTAAAACTATGTATTGTAATTTAAACTTAGGAGCCTAAAATAATTGTTATAAAATCATAAATTATTTCTTCTAGCAGTTGTTTGACTATATAAACCACTTTTTATTGCCTTCCACCTCTGTGATTTGAATTAAATTGTTATGATATCATTGTTGGATTTGAATTAAATTATGATATCATTGTTGGTTTACTCTGACATTGCGGTATCAATGTTGGCTTATCCTGAAATTGATATAAAATCATCATTGTTTGTCTTTTCTGACATAGCTATGATACGATTGTTGGTTTATTCTGACGTTGCTATGATACGATTGTTGGTTTATTCTGACATTGCTATGATATCATTTTTGTTTTTTTTTTCTCTAAAATTTAAAGCAAAATATTCAGCTGTAAATTTCTATATTTAAACTATTTGTACAATTATTTTTTAAGCTGTTACAAACTATGCGCTTAAAAATGTTCAGAAATTTATTAGGTCAGTAGTCTTATTTAGTTTTATTCTTTCTAGTTTGTGTTCAGGGGAAGGGGGAAGAAAAAAAAAACTGCTAAGAATGTTTATTAAAAATAATTTTAAATGAACTAAATATGATATGTTTAACTGTGATTTGGATACTTTTCTGCTGCATGAAAACTATTCTTGAATTATCTTTTTTAATGTAATTAACTATCCCATTAAGTTGATGCATCTAATGCTTTTTCAAAAACCATAAAATACTGTGCCACTAACCTATAATATCTCTCAGTTGAGCTATGCAGTGTGTGAAATTAGTATAGCAACTGAATTTTTTATTCTATATTCATTTGAGAAGTACTGATGTGTAAAAAAGCTATTAAAGTTTGATACTCAAAAAGTTTTAGCAGATGAAAATTAAATATTACAATTTGTCTGTTTAGTTAGCTTCTGGTTTATTTTTTTATTTCTTGTTTGTTTTTTTTTTGTAAAAAATTTATAAAAAGCAAAACATTGAGGTGAATTTTATGCATACATTAAAACTATAATAATTATATTTACACTTATTATTTACATCACAAAGAACAAAGTGATGTAGTATTAAACTAAGATTTTGATGAATTTGTATTTTTCAAAAGAAATTATTTATTCAATCCTTTAATTGAAATATCAACTAATGAAGCATGATATTTTTTTACGTATGTTTTTTTTATACAGCACATGATTCAATGTAGTATGAATAAGTAAGCTTTATTTTGTAGTGGTTTTTTTTTTTTTTTTCAGTATTTGTATCCAACTTGGCTTAACTTTTACAGCATAAAAAGATGAAATTTGTTTTTAACTACTTGTCTACACAGAATCCTTTAAATTTATTTACAAAACAATGGTTAATTTTTTGTTTTTAGGTAGCTTAATAAAGGGTTATACATAATTGATTTTGCTAAAATACAAATTAATCTAGACCCGTTCTAAAGTGTTATTTAATAAGTTGTACATTTAACCTAAGTTAGTTAGCAAACTCATGTAGAATAAAAATGTGGCTTTGTGTATCAGAAACATATTTTTTAAGCAATGCAGTAAATTCTATAGTTCGTTCTGAGGATCCAATAGCTTATTATCTAAGATAATTAAAACATATATGCCAGCCAAGGGCCATATTAAACATGACAAACATGTGCCAAAAACAAAATTAAAAATGTAAATAGGGTCTCAGGATTTCAGGACAAATGCAGTTTTTGGCACATCCTAAATGAACTTGCTTTTTTTTTTTTTTAATTCCCTTTCAGCTATTCTGTGTCTATGCTAACATTTAACTGTATATGAACAGATGTATCTCAAGTGTAATGATGACAGTCAATATTGCAGTATAAAGTTTAAAGACACTTAATCTGTTTCATTTGTTGTTGTCTATGATTATTGTTGTCCTTAAAGAACGAATAAACTATATATATAGCCAAAATTATTATTGCTTGTTCATATCAGTATACAAAGTGCATTGAATATTATTGTTGTTTGACAATTCACACAAACTCTTCTGATTCTGGTGGATAATATTTTTAAAGGTTTAACTTTAATAATTTTTATACTTGTAGTCTGTGGAGGAACTATATTTTCCAGCAATGGTTCATATCAACTGGAACATTTTTTATGAACCATATTTTGTTGATTGGTGTATTAATGCACTAACAGCTTTCTTCTTACCTGTCCTTATATTTTCCTTTCAAACAAAATGTTTACAACTGGATTCAAGAAATATAAAGACCAGAAGCTTATTTATTGGCTGTGATTTCCTTCACAATTCCTCTTAATTAACCTCTGCTGAAACACCCTATAAAGTATAATGTGAATTTTTAGTTCCTATATTGTAGTGTTGAAAGTAGGGTTTAATTCATAAAAAGATTGAGATTCTAAAAAGTTGTAAAGTTCAAGAAAGTTTGAGGACGTCCTTCATTTATTTCTACTTTTGACTCAAGTTCAGCATGCCTCATTAAAATTAATTACTGCCCGTTTTTTTTTTTTTTTTTACAATTTTTATATTCTTTATTTCCTTTGATTTATTATTTATAACTCTATTTGTAAATTAAAAACATTTTGATAAATCTATTAAAAAAAAACTCTGGTGATATAAATAATTATAGAATTTTGGATAAGTAAAAAATCATAATATAAGTCGCCATATCCAACATCAGTTGCACTCCTTTAAAATTAATAAAGACAACTCTATGTGATCCACTATTCAAAAAGATTCCTACCAAATTCTATGCCATTCGGGGGGGGGGGGTAATATTGATGCTGATATGAAAGATACTTGAGTAGTGGATTTAGTCGAGGAATTATTATTATCAATTAATTAGAAAAGAAATTCTAAACTTGGCTTGGTAATCCCCTATCTTTGTGGTAAGGGGGGGGGGGGGAGGATGATAAAAACCGCTCTTTGTTGTGTGCTCTCATCATGACCTAGCTTTTCAATTATCTAATTTCTTTTGTTCACTAAACTTCGATAAATTGAGTTTTGCGCGGCACTTTATAGTTTTATTAGATACTTAAAAACAACAACCGGAGTACGGCTGTCACCAACTTCACGATCGTGGCCATACGCTGGTATATATATCTAATCGCTGGTATATTGCAGTGATGAGTTGAAAAGTGAATGAGCAAAAAAAATATCGATCGATCTTCAATTCTTTTCTTTTTTTTTTTTACCTTTTGGGTATCCCGTGGTGCGTTTATTGGAAGAATGAGGGATATAACGCGTCTCTTAAAAAAAAAAGGTTTCTTCGATTCACAATATAATTATGATAAGATAACGCAATGGCTACGGTTCGGTCCGACCGAACGCGTATTTTTTTTTTTCGGGTACCAGCCTTACTTATTATTGCATAGCGGCCGAGTCGCTGCACTGAACTATATAACAACATAATTTTTTTTTTTCAGAATTTTTTTTTTTCAGGATTAGGGTTAGGGATAGGGTTAGAGATAGGTTAGGGTGTGGAGCAATATTATCTATGGCTGGTACCCTAAGTAAAAAAAATACGGGTTCGGTCGGACCGAACCGTAGCCACTGCCTTATGATAAATAAAATTGTAATTTAATCATAGCATAACAATAAACACTGACTGACGTTACAAATTGGGACAAGGATACAATTTTGTTTAAAAAAAAAATCTTTCACTTCCTGCTACCTAACTATGTCATTGATGGATTACCAAAAGTTGGTTAATAAATCACATTTTTTGTTTAGCATTTTGTTTTTTAGTCATTATTTGTGTGTTATGTTTTTTTCTGACTGAGCTATTCACATTATTTTCGTAATTATTTGTTTGTATTGTTATGTGAGATCATTCAAACGAGAGCGACTATTTAATTACTTCATTTTAAAAGTCAAGTAAAGCAACAAACCAACAGAAATTAATTAACTTAAGTTTCCGTGTTGGAAAAAAATATATCTAATAAAAAACCCACTACTTTGCGTTGTAGAAGAGATATATATTAAATTTCAGATTTTAAAAAAACGTTTTTCCTTCCTTAGTCTTTTGCTGTGACAAACTTACTGTGGACATGTCAGTAAAATCTTGACTTGATTACAAAAGCTGAACATAAAAATAAAATTCATAAGCCTCTGGTAAACAGCTAGACCTGTGCAAACAAAAACCCCGCTGCTTTATTCTTATTGCACCGGCAAACCATTTATTACAACCTATGGACATTTATTCCGCTCCAGGTTTATAAAAATAGCTCCCGCCGGATGACTACCCACAGTAACATATTACAACAAACAAACACGGAATTAGGACTATATCTTGAGATGGGGCACTAGAAGAACATTTTGCCAAGAGAATTAGCTTTTTTTTTTTAAAAAAAAATGTATAATTAGAATTGTGTACTTCAACATCCATCAGTCACGACATTTTTAAAACGGTTAAGTAAGTCAGGCTTGACTTAAAATTATGTAACTGTTCACATTATGCCTTGTAAAGTTTGTGTTGTTTTTTTTTTTTTGTATAAAAATTAAGTAACATGTTTACATATGTACAAGCTCGATGTATTTTTTTTCTTTTTGAGTATGATAATTATGTAAAATGTTGACATAATTGTTTGTGTAGAAAAAGGTGAACAAATGCGGCCCATAGAAAAGATTTTTATTTGGTTTAGAGCAGTACTCTTAGTATTTCAGTTTCTTTCACAGAATATAACTTATACAGTGCATACATCGTCAATTTAAATTAATTTTTCAGAAAGCCGCCATATTTGTGTTATATTATATTGTGTAATAACAATATTTAAGTGCTACACTATAAATAAGGGGAAAAAACACATAAATGATGGGGGGATATTTTTAGTCGTTGGAAGATCACTTTTTAAAAGCGTTACACTTCCTATATGATATATAATGACTAGTTTCTTGTTCATTTTTTTCTCCTTTAATTCTTGTTAAAATTACTATGGCGTGACTCTTCACATTTGTTTTTAACTATTTAAAAAAAAAAAACAACTGGAATGCGTCTCTCATCGAACTTATGATAGGCTACACCAGAGGGGGATATGGGAGTGGGACACAGGAAGGGGCACAGGAACCCTCTAGCGCTGCACCCGTTTGAAATGTAATCAGTTTTTAGCCCTAACTTGTTTTCCCCACTCAATCTTGTTAAAATGACCAATAGTGTGGCTTTTAATACTATTTAAAATATCCGTTTTGTGGGTCACACTGACCTCATGCGTGGCTACCCTTGGTATTTAGCTTCCTTGTAGATGTATGTCTGCAGGCAATAAGAACAAAAAAAGTGAGATACTTTTTTAAAAAATTAGCTCACAAATAAATGATGCAGTCTGAAGATTGTTTTTATTATTTGTTTCAACGTCATAGCTATTATTGTGACAGTTGTAATGAGAGTGGAGCAACAAAACTAATTTCCGTTGTTGTTTTTGTTTTACCATATACACTGTAAATTTGGCCGTCATTTTGTGTGCTGACTTGGCTGTCTTTTTGTGTGCTGACTTGGCCGTCTTTTTGTGTGCTGACTTAGCTGTCTTTTTGTGTGCTGACTTGGCTGTCTCTGTGTGTGCTGACTTGGCTGGCTTTTTGTATGCTGATTTTGGCTGACTTATTGTGTGTTGACTAGGTTCAGACATGTTTTATGCTTTGTAAAATTATACTGCATAGTACCCGGTACGGAGAGCGCCAGAGAGATCGTTCTAGAAAAAAACTGTATATGAAACAATGTTAATGGACGGGAAAAAAAAGTATAGCGACAAAATTCCTCAACGACAAAACTTAAGGGTCAAATAATTAAAAGAAAGGAAATCTCACTTACCTCTCCTCCCCCCTCCCACATTCACACTAAAAGTTGCTGGTAACCTAAAGGCGATTTTCTTTTTTTAAATAACGTAAAATCTAATTAAATTGTTTCATTTTTCCTTATTATTTATTATGATTATGAGGATACATCTTACTGACAGACTGACATAATACAAAGTTGAATTTCCTATTTCTTGAAAGATATTACTAAGCCTTTTTTTTTTAAAATATTAAAAGAATATGTTTGTTGATACATTACAATCAATAAACAAAGGTTTAAAAAAATAATAAGCCTGTGAACAATTTCAAGACATTAATAAATCTTTTTTTCGGAACGGTTTTCAAATGTTCACAAACATTATATTGATAATTTTTTTTTTTAAATATCAAAATTTCAAAATGAAGAGCAAAACATGAGATTGACTATCATCAAATTCAGTACACAATGTCTACCAAAATAAAAATGGCGATAAACATTCAATACACTCAAGACATGTCACATGACCAGTGCTCTTTTTAAGAAAAAAAAACAGTGCAGGGGGTGAAAAAAAAAATTCTGCAGAGCTGGGGATAAATGTTTATGGTTTCATCCCCCGGCAGGGATGAATTTAGCTAAAGCAGAGCCGGGGATGACAGTTCTCAGTGCCGGAGCTATCCCCGGCGGTAAATCGAGCCCTGCACATGACCACTAATATTATGTTCTGTAGACTGTTGTTTGTAAACAGCGAAATACATATTTTAGATACCTTATATATATATATATATATATATATATATATATATATATATACTGACTGCTGAAAGCATGTATAAATAAAAGAAATATTTTTAACAGAAGATAGAAATTACACACCTTTTATCTCAACATAATTATGTATCACTCATTTATGTTTGTTTATGCCCAAAACTAGTTTCTCTCAAATATTATAATATCCTAATCTGTGGGTTTTATTTGGATACAGAATACTAGATTTAATCAGTGCTTTTTTTCAGTGGGAACTCATGGGAGCTGAGTTCCCATAGCTTTTTTTGGCCAGATTTGTAATAAAAAATACAGTAGAATACATTTTTCCACATAAACTATATAGTCAGGTCGGTTTTTATTATAAATAAACTCTTTGAGTCTCTAATGTTCTTATAAAAATGTTTATTTCTTTAAATATCCATTACAATAAAATTTGTGTTCAGTGGAAAATTCAATTATAGACTATTATAGTATTTTCTGACATAAGTTAAAAAACAGATGTGAAATGAGTTCCCAAACATTTTTTGCTAGAAAAAAAGCACTGGATTTAATACCGGGGGATTATATGAAACACAATGAAACACCGTTTAATACAGAAACAAAGTTTAAAATGAAAACAAAATTGCATATAGTTACTTCAACATTCACTGCAGAAACGTCAATTTATATATATATCATTAAAAGGAAACACCATCTTATACAAGTGCAACGTGTAATACAGGAACATCATCCTATACTCATCATTTTATACCGAATCAATCATCATATAATACATGAAAATCATCCTATACTCATCATTTTATACAGAATCAATCATCATATAATACATAAACATCCCATGCTTTCGGGCGGTCTTTCATTAATCCTCATCCAAAGTGGACAGAAGTCCCCGAAACACGTGTACAATGAATCTGATCTTTAACCTACAAATGATACATTATCTTTTTTTTAACATTCATATGATATATACTCATCGTCATCCTACGTATGATATATTCTCATGTTTAACATTCATATGATATATTCTCAGCGTTATACAGACCCGTAGCCAGGAATATTGGATTGGGGGGGGGGGGGGCCGAAGACATTTTCGGGGGGGGGCGAAGAAATTTTTTTCGGGGGGGGGGGTGCCGAAGAAATGATCGGGGCGGATCTAGCCAACTTTGGCGGGGGGGGGGGGAAACATTGACCCCCGTGGGGCAAAACTGTTTTCATTGTTGAAAATTGGTCTTAGAACAAAAAATATTTCGATAATTTAATGATGTATTACCTAAACTTGCGGCAAAAACGGAGGCGCGAAACGCCGAAAGCTTGCGAACGGAGAGGAGGGGTTTGGGGAGGGGATCTCAGTGAGTCCCCTCCCCAAGAAATTTTTTGCAGTTTCATATCTAGAATGGTGCATTTTAGTACCGATTGTTTAGCTATTAATTAGAAATATATAATTTTAACTACGTTTCAATAATGTATGGCATGTTGCAGTTTTGTTAAAAATAATTTAAATAGTAAAGAGTTTTAATGATAAAAATGTATTGAGGCTGAACAATTTCTGATTCCTGTTATAAATATATTGACCAATAGTTCTGCTACACAATTGTTACATAATAGATACCTGATTTATATTATTATACTGTTTGTTTAACGTACAACCCGGGAAGAACGACAAAGATGCATGAATAAAGCTTAGCTATTTGTGTGATATTTCTTATAAAATATTGAAATCATAGAACAGATCTATCAACAACAACAGTCGCAATTATTCATTTTAAAATAACATTAATTCTGCTAAAAAGTAAATTTGCAAATTAAATAACATCACTCAGAAATCACGGAGTTTGCACTTTATTATTTTAATATACATATGTATAAAAATGAAGTCAGAAGCCAATGTTATTTTATTAACTTATTTTAGTTGCTAGTTGTCCTCAGAAGATATCAATATATAAAACTATTACAAGGTTCCGAACAGGCCCATCGACAGAAATTTCGGGCCCCTGGGCTGATATTAATATTTTAAAAAGTTGATTGGCCAGCTCAGTCCGGGTCCCTAAAAATCGCCGGGCCCCTGGGCATTGGCCCCCCCCACTCGTCGGCACTGGTTGCGAACTTATATTATTATACGTTTCAAATTTGCAAACTTCGTGGTTTAGCCAGACCCGTAGCCAAGGGGGGCACTGGGGTGCCGTGCCCCCGCTAGGTGTGGAGTGCCCCCCCCCCCCACTTAAAAAAGAAGAAAAAGAGGAAAAAATAAAGAAAAAGTAAAAGTGCCCCCTTGCTGGGTATTGGTGCCTCCCTGCTTACTTTGACCTGGCTAGGGGCCTGGGTTTAGCACTGAATTTACCTAAAAATGCTTCAGCATTCAAATTGTCTGTTAAATCTTTTTCAAATGCAAGCAGTACAAGATTGCTTAGACGCTTTTGTAACATTGATCTGCGATATGGGGTGAGCATTCATGTGAGGGTTGAGAAACTGCTCTCACACACGGCTGTTGAAGCACCAAATGCCAATGGTGCCCAAAATACCCAGAAGTGAACTTCAATAAAATTCAATCTTTTATGCCCAAAAATTAGATAAGCTATATATGTAAGTATATATAAATAGCCTGAATGATTGCCAAAATATAAACTTTTAAGTTTTTATTATTATTGATTTATTAAACAAAATGATTGATGTTTTATAGCCGTTATTATTAAAATTTTGTCAAAAAACTCAAATCATGCACGGGGGGCTCAGGTCATGCACGGGGGGGGGGCTCAGCCCCCCCCCCCCCAGCCGCCCTCTGGCTACGGGCCTGGCGTTATATGATAAATACCCCCGAAATCTCTCACCAAAAATTATTCTTCATTCAATGTGTCCACAAATCACTAGCCTACATACAAAGTGTCCACAAATCACTAGCCTACATACAAAGTGTCCACAAATCACTAGCCTACATATATTTTCTTTCAGAAGTGAAGAGACTTTAAAAAAAAAAGATGAACGACACTGTTCGACATTGATTCAACGTTGCGGAAACCAGGTTACTGACTGCGTGCATTAAAGCGTGTCTGAGACGTCACTGCTGCCATTCATCATACTGACATCAAGCTCACGAGGATCTTAAAACGAACGACCTGGAAAACTGACCCCTTTGGTTCATATCGATTCTTCGTTTTAACCAAAGTATTCGACTTTTGAATTTCTTCGGTAATTGGGTTTAGATCTTACGAAAAAAAACTATTTGTTCCCTTTTTTTCATTCTTATATTTACAATCAAATCCTTTTTTTTTTATTTTTAGTTGTTTGTTGTTTTTTTTTGCGGGAGAGTGGGGGGGGGGGCGGGCGGGCGGGCGTGGTAGCACTAGGCTAATGCAGGGGCGGAACCAGAAAATTGGAATGGGGGGGCGTGGCTTTGTAAAAAACGTTATATTTCGAGCAGCAGCAGAGAAAAAGGGTCTAGACATTAGAGGGGTCGGAGCCATGGGGGGGGGGGACCGAGGCCGGGTCGCCCCCCCCCCTGGATCCGCCAATGTAATGTACATTTTTAGTAACAAGAAACTCGCTGCTAAAGCCGCCAGCTATTAACCTTGGGTCCTTAATAATCTTGAAACTCCAATATTGGAGACAATTCACTAGCTATGCACCTCACTAGCTCTGCACCTCACTGAAGCCATACAGTAGGGGGCGCTGCAATATAATCAACTCTTAACGGATCTCGGCCCAGCCTATCAAACTCACCCTAGGCCCCCCCCCTCACTCTGCCGTGTACAACTCAGGCTGGCTCCGTTAGACCGATTGGTATTATTGTAACGGAGATTACTTTATTTTCATCTAATTGTTTTATTTGGTTTCAAATCCAATTCAATGTTATCTCAATAAACAAAAGTGTCTGAGGAAAATATCAAATGATTTTAACATGTACGTATTATTCAGCGTTTTTTTTTTATATTACATGCAATTATCTTCGAAACTTGTTAGTGATGAATAAATAAATAAAAAAAACAAGAACTAACTGTTAGGTTGTATTTTAACTGTCAGGATAATCCTTATATATAATGAATTATTCTAACCAGGAAAATAGTATCCTGGATTTTTTAAATCAGTTAATCAGGGAAGTTAGAATAATAGATATAAATAGATAAATAGATATAAATCATATGTATACAAATATATATATATATATATATATATATATAGAGAGAGAGAGAGAGATAGATAGATAGATAGATAGATAGATAGATAGATAGATAGATAGATAGATAGATAGGTAGGTAGATAGATAGATAGATAGATAGATAGATAGATAGATAGATAGATAGATAGATAGATAGGTAGGTAGGTAGGTAGGTAGGTAGGTAGGTAGGTAGGTAGGTAGGTAGGTAGGTAGGTAGGTAGGTAGGTAGGTAGGTAGGTAGGTAGGTAGATAGATAGATAGATAGATAGATAGATAGATAGATAGATAGATAGATAGATAGATAGATATTCTAAAATGATAAAAAGAAAGGAACTTGCAGAATTGAACGTTTACTTTCTGTTATGATTCCAAATTTATAAGTACAATTCTAATTTTACTTAATCTTGGAATTCGCTAGATAAAAATGTAAGCATGACGTCAGTATTGTCTTAAAATAAAATACGTGACCATCCTCACACCCCCCTCCACACACACCCCCAACTTAATTCCCACCATTTCATGTCTAGATTTATTTCTTCCACATTTTTTAATGAAGTTTTGGGCACGCGTGTACACGCCGGAAAAGTATCGTATCGAAAACCATTTTTCATTTTAATTCACTGATTTTTCATGCCTTTGTTTATTTTAGCACCTGAAAAGCTGTTACTGATATAATAGAAAGTGTGTTTGAGGGGGGGGGGGGGTACGGATTGTGGCGTCACGGTAACCAGGGCCAATAATTCTATCGTCTAGTATATAAGTTGTCTCCCTGCAAGGTAGATGCACTAGACTAGACAAACTTAAGTCGCCAGAACAAGACCGCTCTGAAAGGTATGTGTTTTACCGATTCATCAACCTGTCTAATAGAACTAAATAAATGTACTTTCTCAGTTGTTCTGTTTTAAGCTGAATGTATTATAATTCAGCTCACTTGTAATCATTATTTTTGTTGTTTTTACGGCAGTACACCGGTTCAATTTTAAATCAGTTCTATTAGTTTGTATATCATAAACATCGTAGATCAGTTCTATTAGTTTGTATATCATAAACATCGTAGATCAGTTCTATTAGCTTGTGTATCATAAACATCGTAGATCAGTTCTATTAGTTTGTATATCATAAACATCGTAGATCAGTTCTATTAGTTTGTATATCATAAACATCGTAGATCAGTTCTATTAGTTTGTATATCATAAACATCGTAGATCAGTTCTATTAGTTTGTATATCATAAACATCGTAGATCAGTTCTATTAGTTTGTATATCATAAACATCGTAGATCAGTTCTATTAGTTTGTATATCATAAACATCGTAGATCAGTTCTATTAGTTTGTAATCATAAACATCGTAGATCAGTTCTATTAGTTTGTAATCATAAACATCGTTGAATATTTTTTTTAGTCTAGAGCCTTGTGTTTTTAATGTATGTAGTTGTATTGTTTAAGTCCAGCATCGGAATGTACTTCATTTCTAGTTGGAAAGTTAAATTACAAGTTTAAATGGGAAAAAAACGTGTTTAGTAATGCTATGTAAAGATTTTTTTTTAATATCATAGAGAAGAAAGATGCTCTATACACAAAATACACAAAGAAACAATCGTACAAAATACGCACAGACACATTCGTACAAATACACACAGACAGATTCTTACAAAATACACACAGACAGATTCGTACTAAATACACACAGACACACTCGTACTAAATACAAACAGACACACTCGTACATATACACACAGACACACTCGTACAAAATACACAGACACACTCGTACAAAATGTACACAGACACATTCGTACAAAATACACACTGACAGACACATCCGTACAAAATACACACTGACAGACACATTCGTACAAAATACACACTGACAGACACATTCGTACAAAATACACACTGACAGACACATCCGTACAAAATACACACAAGAACCACCTCGTTTAAACAGATGTCTCCGGACTAAGCAAGATTTAAAAAAATGGGCATCTCCTACTTCGATTTCATTTCTAATTTAAATTCCAATTATATCAGAGCGTCTGGGACATTTTTAAATGACATCATGTGGACCATTGTTCTAGTACTGACTGTTGTTAGTGGACCACCGTTCTAGTACTGACCGTGGTTAGTGGACCACCGTTCTAGTACTGACCGTGGTTAGTGGG
>JAGDYQ010000025.1:1352315-1371469 GCA_021962125.1 Bulinus truncatus | reverse complement strand
TAAGGTAAGAGCTCATTTAGTTCATTGTGCAATAATGTAAGAATTCATTTATTTCATTGTGCAATAATGTAAGAATTCATTTAGTTCATTGTTCAATAATGTAAGAGTTCATTTAGTTCATTGTGCAATAATGTAAGAGTTCATTTAGTTCATTGTGCAATAATGTAAGAGTTCATTTAGTTCATTGTGCAATAATGTAAGAGTTCATTTAGTTCATTGTGCAATAATGTAAGAGTTCATTTAGTTCATTGTGCAATAATGTAACAGTTCATTTAGTTCATTGTGCAATAATGTAAGAGTTCATTTAGTTCATTGTGCAATAATGTAACAGTTCATTTAGTTCATTGTGCAATAATGTAACAGTTCATTTAGTTCATTTTGCTATAATGTAAGAGTTCATTTAGTTCATTGTGCAATAATGTAACAGCTCATTTAGTTCATTGTGCAATAATGTAAGAGTTCGTTTAGTTCATTGTGCAATAATGTAACAGTTCATTTAGTTCATTGTGCAATAATGTAACAGTTCATTTAGTTCATTGTGCAATAATGTAAGAGTTCATTTAGTTCATTGTGCAATAATGTAAGAGTTCATTTAGTTCATTGTGCAATAATGTAACAGTTCATTTAGTTCATTGTGCAATAATGTAAGAGTTCATTTAGTTCATTGTGCAATAATGTAACAGTTCATTTAGTTCATTGTGCAATAATGTAAGAGTTCATTTAGTTCATTGTGCAATAATGTAAGAGTTCATTTAGTTCATTGTGCAATAATGTAAGAGTTCATTTAGTTCATTGTGCAATAATGTAACAGTTCATTTAGTTCATTGTGCAATAATGTAACAGTTCATTTAGTTCATTTTGCTATAATGTAAGAGTTCATTTAGTTTATTGTGCAATAATGTAACAGCTCATTTAGTTCATTGTGCAATAATGTAAGAGTTCGTTTAGTTCATTGTGCAATAATGTAACAGTTCATTTAGTTCATTGTGCAATAATGAAACAGTTCATTTAGTTCATTGTGCAATAATGTAAGAGTTCATTTAGTTCATTGTGCAATAATGTAACAGTTCATTTAGTTCATTGTGCAATAATGTAACAGTTAATTTAGTTCATTGTGCAATAATGTAAGAATTCATTTAGTTCATTGTGCAATAATGGTGCACTAGATGATCTACATGGGGATGGTGTGGTGGCTCTTGGAGTGTCTGCGTGGGGCACTGGGGTGTCTGTTTTATCTTTGGGGCACTGGGGGGGTGGTTCTGTTTGGGGCAGCGGATGTGTCTACATGGGACACTGGCTGTGTCAACATAGATCACTAGGGTGTATTCTTAGGGTGCGGGGGTGTCTTCTTGGTGCCGAGAATGTATCTGTATTGAGCACTGGGTGTGTCTTCATGTCTGCATGACACTGGGAGTGTCTTCATGTCTGCATGACACTGGGAGTGTCTTCATGTCTGCATGGCAGTGGTGGTGTCTATTTGGGGCAGTGGATGTGTCTGATTGGGGCAGTGGATGTGTGTACATGGGACACCAGGTGTGTCTGTGGGAGGCGCTGGATGTGTCTGCTTGAAATAGTGGATGTGTCCTCTTTGGAATCTTGCTATGTCTGCTTGGGACAGAAGGAGTGTCTACATTGAGTACTGGGTGTATCTGCATAGACTGTGGGGTTTGTCTACAAGCGGCATTGAATGTGTCGATACATAACACCAAATGTGTCGATATATAACACTGAATGTGTCGATATATAACACTGAATGTGTCTATATATAACACCAAATGTGTCGATATATAACACTGAATGTGTCGATATATAACAAAACTGAATGTGTCTCAATATTTACGGTGCTGAGCGTGTCTATAAGGAGAAATGAATGTGTCAATTATGGGCACTAATTGTTACTGCATGGAGTTTTGTTTGTCTTTTTGATTCACATACTGTCAAAATGCAATTTTTAACTTGCTAATATGTTGCTGGGTATAATGTAAAGAAAAGTAACAGGTATCTTTCACAGCTCCTTACGCAGCTAACATAATCATAATAATGTGTTTTTAGCTACTAAAATTAAATGCATATTTTTAATTTAAAAAATTATCATGAATGTAAAATAGATTGTTAGGGTAAAATGATTCTTTTTTTTTAATTGATCGTTACATCGATAATACCTTAATGTTTACCAAAAAAAAAAAATGATACGATAAGTGAAAAATAGAGCTGCTGTTTGATTAAAAAAATTAATCTTATCGCAAATTAACGCATATTTAATGGAAAAAAAAACTTTATTTTATTTTTTTAAATATTTTTTTTGTATTCAATCAACATGAAATCTTAAAATAATAAATTTGATTGATATAACCGTTTTCTTGAACAGTTTACTTTACTGAAGCAGTCTTATTTATTCGGCCAATTCCTTAAACAGACCAGTTTATTCACATTCACCGGTTGTAGTCATGCCCTTACTTGTTAACAACACAGTCAGAAATAAAAAAGAGACGTTCACAAAGGACAGTTGTGGCAGGGCATGCTAAATATTTTTTTTTTGCTAACTTAGCCAAAAACTGGGTATTTGTCCTTATGTAACTTCCACCAATTAAATGGATTCAAGTATTTTTCAATTTTTTATTCCAGTCTGTATTTGTCAACAACTGTCAGGGTGGAGCGAGGCATCAACGGCTCATCTTTAGAATCAGATGATGAGTTCCTGCATTCACGCTTTCATTCGTGGTTGTTCTGATGTTGCTTTTTTTTAATCATCATTATCAAGTCCAGATTCCTTAACATCAGCCGAGTCCAGACAGTGATTGACAGGTGTCATGTATTTAAAACTATTAGTGCAGCTGTTGCAGACTTGACCAGCAAGATGCTGCATTTGCAAATGCGATAAAACTATGCGAAGAAAAATGATGAAACAAAATATCTATCATCTCTTTAATGTGACCTAATTATAACCGGGTTCACTAAACACTTGTTATCTTTTACCTCCGCCAGCAAACTACAATGTATAACTATATTAGTGAATGAAACTTTTCTATTTTTACATCGACAGGGAACGGAGCAGGAGGTTTACTTGTCGAAGGGCTATATAACAAAACATCGTCATTTTATATTACAAGCTGGGCTTTTGTCCTCATAACTGGGGGTGGGGGTGAGTGCGAATTGTGATCTGGTGTGGAGGTGGTAGACCCACGTAGTAAGTGAACGGACCTTAACTTCAAATTGTAGAGTGAAATTCAGTTATTTATCGATTTGGCGCTACTCTAAACTATCAGCATTTTGGTTAAATTAACGCACTTAGGTGTTGCGTTAAAAATTGTAATCACAACTTTTTTTATACATTAATCGCGCGTTAATGCAGTTAAATCAGCAACCCTAGTAAAAAAAAAAAATTATTCAACAGCTTTGAACTTCCTCAATTTTAAGCTTTAATGGTTTAAAACTTTTATATGGACGATATATAAATAATTCATAACACAAAAATACAAAAGAGCAGATCAGTTTCTACAACAGAATGTCTTCTCCCTTGTCCTACATGTCACAGCACTTAAAGAGTTAAAGTCTTTTTTTAAAAGTATTATTAATTAAAAGCATTATATAGGCCGAGGTATGGGAATAATCCACCCATGGGTCCTCCAGCTGCCATTCCACCACCGTTCATGAACATGGATGCGTACATCAGTTTGTTGAGGTCCATGCCTGAAAACATTAAGCCGGCCAACATAGGATTACCCATGAGTCCGCCAAGAGGGCTGGCAGGTGGTGAACCTCCCGGTGCAAAGGGTGGACTGAATGGTGCAGACATAGGAGAGGGAAACATCTGACCTGAAATTGTAAGCAAGGGATTTTTTTTTTGCATGAACAAGATAAAGAATCGAAATAAAAACAAAAAACTCATGTTTAATTAACAGAAATAATTCACCCACTGATATAAGGGGAAAAAAATCTTTAAAGTCTCACAAAAAAAAGACTCAATATTTAGTTAATTAAAAATAAAAGTCTTTGATTTAATCTTGTGCAAAATAATTTAAATTGCCTTGATTTGTCAGTAAATAAAACCTAGGATGGTTGTTGGTATCGCCCAAAATAAAAGCGCACGTGCTCATCTAGATATACATAGATTGCGGTTAATTTATTATTTTAATTTTAGCAATGATAATTAATATAAAATAATTGTATGATAAAAGGAATTTGTATTTTACTTTTTAGTGCGTGTTAATAAAAGCTTTTTTAAAATAAAAATAATAATTAATTGTATACGCATCTACCTATCTATATGAATCTCTTCGTCGCCCAACCATGCGGGGCACCACGTAGCAAGACGCAAGTCTATATATAGATTGATTAGTCGCGTTTGTGGAATTCCCAAATACGTCAAAGCAAGCAAGATGCATCCAGCATTCAAAAACGTTCGACAACTCGCGTTTGTTTTCTGATTTCTTTGTGCTGCTGTTTAGGGGAAAATCCTGATTAAGTAAATTTTACAATGAAATGTGTTAAACAGAGTACTCACAGAGAATAGAGACATGAGACGTACCTTTGTGTGTCACACCATATTTTGAAGTATTTTACTAAAAAAACAACATTCTTAAATCTATCTTGCATTATAATAACGTTTATTAACATTTATTTATTTACCACAATCTAAATTGTAAATTGAATTATTTCACTATGTTCTCTCTCGATTTCACTTCTTTCTATCTCCCTCTTTCTCTTTCAAACCTAGCCCTTCCACAAACACCCCTAATTACACAGATAGTAAAACCACCGTCATTTGCTTGCCACTCCAATAACCCTCCACCTAAACAGCTTAAGTGCAATTACGGTAACCTTGGGCGAAAGCAGGTGGCAATAAGACTGCTAAAATATTCCGGGTACATTAAAATTGACCAACACCGTTGCGTTTCGTTGTCGTTGCTGTGGTCACCTGAGATGAAAAACTCATCACAGGGAGAGAATTTTGTATTTCGGAGGTTAGCACTGGGCAAGACATCTGATTTAGAGCATTTAGCATCGAAAGGGTTAAGCCCCTAAGGGCTCAGGGGCAGATGAAGTGTAGAATTAATGTTTCAGTAACTTCGGCATATTAAATGTGGTTAGCACAACGCCCAGCTGTCTTTATTTTCCTAACTTAAAGTCTGGTACTCATTAAGAAATGGTAGGACTTTCACCGGGGCCTGAAAACATGTTAAGATTCTCATTCAGGTTCAAACCCGAGACCCCTCTGGTCAAAAGTCGAGCGCTATACACTGCACGATCACCGTCCCCATAATAGATTATGGTTTATCAAATATGATTTATTTTGTGTGAAAATAAAACAACATTTCTCTGAGTATTTTTTTTTCTTTTTAAAGCAGTTTGTTGGGGGAAATAGACATCTAGAAGAGAGAAAGTGGTGGATAGATAGATAGAAAGATAGATAGATAGATTTAGAGAGAAATAGAGAGAAATAGAGAGAGAGAGAGAGAGAGAGAGAGAGAGAGAGAGAGAGAGAGAGAGAAAAAGATAGACAGGAAAAAAGACAGAAATAGCGAGTGAAATTAAAGATTCCATGTATATTAACATGATGGCTGGTAGGGTCAGATGAAGTGAAGAATTCATCTTTAGCGAGTCCACTGGATATTGATGAGTGGTTGTGGCATGCACAATATTTCTTCCACTTCTACCTCCTCGACTGATATTTGCTACCCATTTTAAACTAATAAAATATACAAGTGCAAAATATGTGGTTTTGTGAGGCATGTCAGGAGTTGAAGGAAACGGAGGGGATTGGGCGGCGTATGCTACGCCGCGGGACGACTAGTTACTTTTAAATGAGATAAACCTGCTATGACATGTTACACACTTTAGCCTAATTTGTGTAATCTATATCCCTTTTTCTAGCCACGGACCTGTCAACGTTTGATAATTTCACTGTTGCCCCGCTTGGGGGATTGGGGGGGGGGGGGAACGACGTTGATTATTTGTTTCTTTTAGATTGTTTTTATTTACAATGCCACTGCCGCTCTAAGCCGCTCAGCTCCCGGTTAACATCATGGAAACTCGCACAATCCAGAGAGAAATACACCACAGTAAATAAAAAGGAAACAAAAAACATGTTTCTTTTGGCGGCCCGGGGGTTGGGGGAACCACTTATCTATACAATGTTAACTACAAGATTTAAAAAAAAAAAGAAGAAAGGAAAAAAAAAACAGCTGATTTTCTTATCGTGCATTCAAAATATGTTTACGAGTGAGAAACTAAATAAGAGGGTTTAGAACTGACGTCATGAATACTATTATCATCTCATTAAAAGCACGTCTATTTGTCGCTTTCTTGCGATTTAAGATTAAAATAATCAGCGTAGTTTGCCAGCAATGGAAGGCAGTAGTTCATGATTTCAAAGATATTAATTTATTTTTCTTTAAACAGCATGTTTTACAGGTGAGAAATATTTTATACACATTTTCCCTCACTTAACTCGTGTCATTTAGCTTGACAACATTACAATTTATTTATTTATTACAGTTTATTGCTAATAACTCAACCTCTTTTTTGTTACCGCATAAAAACAGTCTCAGAAATTGTTGCCTTACCTAAACAGACTGCTGCTAACATAATGACCATCAGCAGAACACACTGGCTTGAGACAGACATCTCTCGGTTGGTCACTTGGACATGAAATAATTATGTTAGCATTTAATGTTGGTGACTGAGAACAGTTCAAGTAAAGACCAAGAGATTTCATTGGACTAAATTTCAGCTTTCGCGAGTTCAGATATGGCTAATAAATAATATGCCAAGCAAGGGGAGCAAATTCATTTCTTAATTTGATTTTAATATTTTTCTCAACCAGACACAGAGTAACTGTAATAAATGAAAATGTCACCATTTAAATATAATCATTTTTTTGTGATTAATGGTTAATTTAGTTCCAACTTTATATTGGGGAAAAGCATTTTTTTTTAAAAACCATTCTCTAATTGTTCCTTTTTATCTCCCCTTCCCATGAACTATCCAGATTGCCATACTGATTGCACTGATAGTTTTTTTTTTCGTATTTGTAGAAGTGATTCACAAAAGATTTGATGGTGTAAAAAAATAATTCTGTAACATAATAATGAAAATATATAAAATCGTTGTTTCAGTATAGGCAGATATGTGGCTGTTATAGGTCATTTATAAAATTCAAGTAAAATCTTTATCAAACGTTTCTAGAATATTTGCATCATTATTTTATTTCAAATACACTGAGCATGAATTGATATAATTGATTTATTTAAATAAAACCTAACGTACTGCTGATAAAATTAAATAAGTTAAATTCTTTTACTTAGCTACAACTCACCTTACAGGTATTATGTAAGGAAATATGACAAAGAGTCCACCGACTTTGTTCCGTTCAGTGTGAAGAATTTAACACAAGAACTCTTCCACTGTGATGCCTGACGTTTTGAGCCTCTTTACTACTGACGCCTCACGACTTATCTGACTACTTGCCCATTAACCAGGACAAAGAAAGGAAAAACTAGCGTATTTGAAAGAAATTACTTTACTTTGTGTCATAGTTAGTATAAAACAGACGACAACTGCATGTAGCCTACATTAAGGTCGTCAAGGGGGATAACAAATAAATCTTAAGTGAAAAACTCTGCATGTAATTACAGGAAATGTAGGCCCTATATTCATGTAGACATGCCTTACAAATGCAAGGAAAGACTTTTTTGATATATGTCAGAGCCTCTCTCATAGACCATGTACATTTTTATGTAATGTTTTAATGTTGTATTTCAAAATTTCAACAGATGATGTCTTAATTCCACTAGAGCTCAAAAGAATCTAAAGTGTAGTTACATCTGTCCTTAGTTATTCTTTGGCAGTCGCTGTTTTGCCAAAAGAGAATTTCTGGCCACTGATCTTAAACTATGTTGCATTAATCTTTCTGCGACACATTTTTAAATGGGCTATAATCTACTCAAGATGACAAAATTATTGTTGAAACTAAGTCCACGTGGCAGCCTTTTAAAAGGTATTCAGCATAAAACTGTTTAGACTAGAGGTTCCCAACCTTTCTAAAATTCGTATGTCCCTCTGTGTAATGTAACATAATTTTTAATATTCGACAGTTAAATTGCTCACTGAACTTAAATCATAATGAAAGGTTTAAGATTTCCCACTTTAGATTCCCTCCATACCTTGGGACGTGAATCATATATATATATATATATATATATATATATATATATATATATATATAAAGAGAGAGAGAGAGAGAGAGAGAGAGAGAGAGAGAGAGAAAGAGAGAGAGAGAGAGAGAGAGAGAGAGAGAGTTTGTCTTTTGAGAAAGAAAGGATTTAGTTATATTATAGACATTTACAATCAATGTTCCTCACAATCATGTTTGTTTCTTTGTTGTATGAACCTCGAGGAAAGATTAAATAAGTCTTCCGCCACAGTTTCGACCATCAATTCAAACATTGACAAACTACGGGCCCGTCATTGTCTAGACTGGACATGGACGACTTAATACTACTCGCAGTAGACTCCACAACGTTTTTTTTAACATCGATAACGTTGACATTTAATTTCTGTTAGCTCATATAAAATGTTAAAAAAAAACATTCCATTAATCTGCTCTTGGTCCGGCCCTTCAAGCAAATCTAAGAACCCATTGTGCTGGCCCTTCAGTGGTTATAGTTCTACATTTGTGATCTTTCGTCCAATATTTCACAATGCTCTGCACAATCAAAACATCACTTTCCTTTGTTAATCTCATTTGTACATGAAAAGGTCAGGTTGGTGAAATAAAATAAAAATTGATAATTGATGATATGTAGGTGTCAAACTGCATAGAACAATAGGTGAGAACAATTGCTCGCCTATAAATGGTGTACAGACAGACAAAAAAAAAGCTGCATATCTGAATGCTAGATGACTGGCCTATAGAAGGTATACAGGCTGCAGATAGTGCTAGATGACTGGCCTATACAAGGTATACAGGCTGCAGATAGGCTAGATGACTGGCCTATAGAAGGTGTACAGGCTGAAGATAGTGCTAGATAAGTACATGAGCTGGTTAGACACAACTATAATTTTGTTTATAACAAAGATGGAAGAAAAAACTAACTGTTCAGTTGATTTTCACTATTTTGTAGCATTACCATTACGATGACAAAACAAAGTATTATCATTTGTGCATGAATATTGATAGGTCACACAAACACTAGAGATGGACATGAAGAGTAGCTGCAATGAATGCACTGTGCATTGAAGTAACTGAAGAATATGGTCTACTACAAGATATGTCGAAGTACGCGGGATGTAATGTATCTACTAAATCTGGAGCAGCTAATTTAGTACATTTTAATTAATTTCTCATTTATGTGTAGGCTTATACTGGAATGTTGGTGAAGATTATTGTCAACGATTGACTAAGTCAGCAAGTCACTGCAGAGTGCAGAGATATGATGCTGAAATTTATAAATGGTCATTCACAGTATGCAAAATGCTGGAATGAATTCATGGGCAGGTTACAGACAATGCTACAAGATATATGTTCCAGACAATGCTACAAGATGTATGTTCTAGAAAATGCTACAAGATGTATGTTCCAGACAATGCTACAAGATGTATGTTCCAGACAATGCTACAAGATGTATGTTCCAGACAATGCTACAAGATGTATGTTCCAGACAATGCTACAAGATGTATGTTCCAGACAATGCTACAAGATATATGTATATGTTACAGACAATGCTACAAGATATATGTATATGTTCCAGACAATGCTAGAAAATATTTGTTCCAGAGCAGAGAGAAAGAAGCTTGATGACACGACATACATAATAGTCAAAGTTGAAGGAAGTTATCGTAAACATTAATTAAACATGAAATATGTACTTAATAAAATGTTATATATTGATTAGAGTTTCACACTTTTTGGAACGGTGGGTGGTGGGGAAATAACTCGCACAGGGCGCCTTAATAGATAGCTACGGTACGGATCAGTGGAAAGTTTAAAAAGTAAAGTTCCCTTAGCCTAATAGGCCATCGGGGCAGAAAAAGTATAGAATTCATCTGTTTCACCACGGCATAAGGGATAGTGTGGTTAGCACAACGCCCAGCCGCCTTCACTTCCCCAACTAATTTCAGGTAGCCATTTAAAGCTGAAGACTCGTAACAGTTTTTCTTTTGCTTTTCACTTACGTTTTCAGAACGTATAACCATTTGAGTGTGTTACTGTGTGTAAATCAAAAGTTTGTAAATCAAAAGTGTATAAATAAAAATGTGTAAATCAAAAGTTTGTAAATCAAAAGTGTGTAAATCAAAGTGTGAAAATTAAAAATGTGTAAATTAAAAGTATCCAATGACATTTGTCGTCAATTTCAAAGATCTTCCTATAAATTTTTTTTTATATTTTTGTAAATTTGATAATTATTTTAATTGTATTTAGTTTGTTTATTATTTTTTTGTTTTATGTATATATTCACTATATTATTATAGCGTGTTTTATTTCCCTACATAAAATATTCTTTTTTGAAAATATGAACACATAGTGAAAATAAAGTAATATTCTTAGAATAATTTTATTCTATATCGTCAAAGATCAAGAATATTTTAAAAAAGAAGTGAACACTTGTTTTTGTGAGAATGGATTATTCAACTTTATATGATTTATAAATGAGAACAATGAACGAAATGGGAATTCGAACGAGTTCCAGAAACGGATTAAGTTTAGATTATGGGGTATCACTGTACCTAAGTTAGCTTACAATATGTTACCCCCAACCGGTGTCTTAGTATGGATGACTGCCTTCTTCCCCCATTTATGCCACTTGCCAAAATCACCAGTACATGTACATTTTGATTTTTGACAGGACTGTCGATTTTGAGCAGAGTTTGGGGCTAACTTGGACTGGACATGTCTAGGTCTACTTCCAAAAATGAAATAATAAAAAAAATTAACATTGGACTATGCTCGTTCTTCCATTGTAGACACACTTTTTGGAACTCTCCTAGCGTTTTCAAAAAAGTAACAACAATAAAAAAAAAAGCAACAACCGTTAATTTAGCTTTTTGTGACTTAAAAAGCTGGGGAAGGGTCCCAGCACAAGATGGACGAAGTAACTCGATTTGTGACAATGCCCACACGTCCCGCGGACTTCACTTACGTTCAGGTTGAGATCTAACAAAAGGAATTGTTTTTTTTTTAACAAGGAAAGTGTTGTTGACTGTTTTGGATGTTCTTAATACGGTTCCGTCTGCTTCACCAAAAAATAGTGTGTACAAGGAAATATTTCATCCATGCTTGTCGATATCATTTTTTTTTCCAAGAAAATAATTACCAAAGAATTATTTACTTTCATCGGTACATTTTTATTATTATTTTCCCGCATCTTTTATTCTGCTGTAGCAGACGTCTCGACAACTAACTTCATAAAAAATGGAGCGGCCTTTTGTTTTATTTGATTAAACCACAAAGAAACTACCATCTATACATGGGCGTATTCATGGGGGGGGGGGCATTTGCCCCCCTTACATTCTGAAAAAATGTCATATAAGAGGGGGCATTTGCTCCCCCCCTTACATTTAAAAAAATGTCATAAAGTTGTTATTTGCCCCGCCCCCCCCTGGAAAATTTTTGCCCCCCCCCGGAAAAATTCCTAGCGACGCCCATGCATCTATACCTAAATTTATATATTGAATTAGTTATGTGAATTATTTTTAATTGAACTATTTTTTACACTTTAAGAATTCGTATTTCTTTTTGAAAGAAATAAATAGGTTTTGAACTTATGAACTTTTTTGAGTTCAGCTTGAAATGTTCAAATATTGATAATGTAGACAATTATGTAAATATTAAAAGTCAGCTAATATCATAGGAAAACATTCATATAATAAATGGGGAAAGGTATTTAAAAACAAATTATATACTTGGGAATATTTAGAAAATAAAATAAAAATTATAATATTATAGATTTACTGCAGGTCTGTTGAGTCATCTGCAGACACGTGAGTAGACCTAATAACAAACACAATTTGTTTTAAAACAGCTGACCCACCCACAAACACAATTTATTTTAAGACATCTGATCAAATAAGACACATTTTTTTTTTTAAATCTGCAAACCAAACCATAGACTTGGAGGACTCTCACAGGCGGAACCGAGAGTTTACTTTTGTTATTGCTAGCTGGCAAAAAACATCTAAATATTTCCCTCGGCGTCTCGCCTCTGTCATAGACTATTCAAGAGTGCCCGTTTACTGATAAACAGACCACAATATCTTTAATTGTTATAAAGTAGAAAAACCAAACATTTTAGCACGTTTTTAGAGCATTTTCGAAAAAAAAATGCTCTATTGTCCGCATTTTGTCTGTCTGTTTGTCTGTCTGTCCGTCCGTCCGTCATCACCCTAGATCTCAACAACCATAAGTCCTAGACCCATGATGTATACATCATTTTGTAGGTCTTGGCCTGCCGAGAAATGACTTTTTTCCATTTCGCGATCTGACCTCTGAGGGCCGTAAAAGGGGCTTATAAAGTACCGTTTTTTACTATATAAGCTATATTAACAAAGGAGCGCCCTAGATCTCAGCAACCATAAGTCCTAGACCCATGATGTATATATCATTTTGTAGGTCTTGGCCTGCCAAGTGTACATCAAAAGTTCATTTCGCGATAGGACCTCTGAGGGCCGGGCTTCAGGGCTCCTAAGGGGCTTATATATTATATATATGGCCCCATTCTACACCTTGTACGTTCAATAACCCATTCATTAGGTGCGAAATACTGCAGCACGTAGTTTCACCAAGATTTATTAAGAAACTCATCAAATGAAATAGTAAGCTTGTGTTCTGAGTTTAATTGAAAGTATCATAGCTATGCAACAATTGACGGAGTTTTCGGACGATTAAATTACTACAATTTCGAATGTTTTCAATTATGAGTCCTATTTCAGTAACCACAAACCACTTGTAGTTAGATTTAAGAGAAAATATTTTTTTTTCAAATATAAAGAAACGTCTTTATAATATTTTGTTTACAGATATATGCATTACACAATTGAATTTATAAACATTTCCAAAATTTACAAATATTTACTGAAAGCTAACATACGTACTGATACATAACATGAAAATGCGCTAACACGTCCTGTGTCCAGAATGGAACAGGCTTAATTGCTTGTTTTCTTCTTATTACTAATGAAGTAAACACATTTTGTGTATAGTTAATTGAACAAAGTCCGTGACAATTTTAGTAAAACAGTAAACAAAAAAAATTGAACAAGTCTGTGTTATCAAACGTATAAATTAGAACATTTTATTGGAAAAAAGGCACTTTCTTGCTTACAAAACCATTCAAACTCTAAACTAATGGATACTTTTTAATGTGTAAACAATGCAATGTTTGCGTATTTCCTTTTAACACAGCTTGTTTCATAGAATTTTATTTTTTTACATTTGTAAAAAAAAAAAAAGACCGATGTCTTAGTTTTCAAACTTGTTTTAGTTTTACAAATGTTTTCTTCAAAACTTTTTTGTCAATGATATGGTTTAAGTACTAGATCATGTTGAACAAACTCGATATCTCTACACTGTTTATTGCAACTGAGTTTCTTTGAGTGAATGAAATGAGTGCCTCGTAAAATAAAAAAAAAATATAACGACTAATTGAAAGTCATTTTGTTGTCGATGATTTTTTGCTCAGATGTAGACCGCCGTGTGTTGTATCTGAGATCTTAATAGTGTTGACATCTTGATGGACTTCTGTCTAGATGACATTAATGTCTTGTTTTCAGTTTGTTTGGAGATTTTGAACACGAATGAGATGTGAATGAGTGAGGTGGGGGGGGGGATGATGGAAGAGACAGACTAAAAGTTACTTTTCTTATGCGCCCATGGCGCCAAGCATCAATGGGGCCATCGGCATCCCACCGGCGCCTGCGCCAACGTCAGCACCGGCTCCAGCACCCCCGGCACCCGCGCCGGCGCCCTGCATCATCATCAGGGGCAACATCTTGGTGAGGGCGTCACCACCCCCGCCCATCATGGACATCATCATCAGCGGGTTGCTCATCATGCCCCCGGCGCCACCGGCGCCCCCGCCCTGCTGCATCATCATCATGAGCAGAGGGAGCATCTCACTGCCGGCGCCTCCACCGCGCATCATCATCATGAGTGGCAACATCATGCTCTGGCCCCCTTGACCTCCGAGACCACCGTTCATGAGCATTGACATCAGCATCATGTTCATTCCTTCACCTCCGCCACCTTTCATCAGCAAAGGCAACATCCCCATGCCTCCCATGCCGCCCATACCCGCGGGACCAAACTGAGCTGAAATAAAAAAATACAAAGGAAACATAACAATATATGTCATTTCAAAGAGTAAGTCTATATGTTGGTACAACATAAAAGTAAAGTTTATTACATTTTATGGTTGTAAATTGATTAGTTAGGTTTGGTCATTAATAATTTAAGCACTATTTTTATATCATGTCATCTATTTGGAACATTTAGATTTTAAACTACCACCCTCCCCCCTTCCAACTCGTTATATTATCTTACTTTAATCCACCCTCAACCAGTTGGGAATATTTTTTCTGTGATGTGAGTTCTCATCGGAACTTATCACAATGCTTTAACTTCACACTCCTATGATGGGATATGCCAACCAGACGGTATGATGAGATATGCCAACCAGACGGTATGATGGGATATGCCAACCAGACGGTATGATGGGATATGACAACTAGACGGTATGATGGGATATGCCAACCAGGCGGTACGATGGGATATGCCTACCAGACGGTACGATGGGATATGCCAACCAGACGGACTTCTAGGCCACCATTGCACAAAGTGCCCGGTCCAGTACAAGTACATCAAATTTGATGTCCTAATATCCACTGTAGATACTTTTGCCTATGGCCCTCCAAAACGTGATATCAACTCTTGCTGAAATATACTACATTAATATAACTTTTTCTTGTATCTTTTGTGCCTAAAAACTATTATCTAACTGAATTGTAAAAATGCATGAAAAAAAATGTAAAAAAATTTTATTCCGTTTCAGCTACGTTATAAATGATGTGGATCCTAGTAAACATAGTGCTACTTTTTTTTAGCATTAAATTAGACTAAAATGTAAAACATTATGTTAGTTTGCATTACTAAAACAGTTAAACTACAAGGCACAAAGTTATTCGCTCAGTGATAAGTGATACAGCATACTCAGTGGCGTAGCGAGGGGGGGGGGCAAGGTGGCATCATGCCCCGGGTTTTATATATATATATAAATGAATGTTTTATATATATATATATATATATATATATATATATATATATATATATATAAATGAATGTTTTATATATATATATATATATTTAAATTTGTATTCATTTTTTATGAATGATTATGCTAACTATACTCAATAAACACAGCACCATTATATAACAATTTCTATAAATATTACTATGACTGGCAACACTCACGCCTCGTCCCTGTCAATGATAGAGTTATGTGCAAGGGGGACAAGTACGATCAGTGGTCAAGTTATAAGGTCAATTACAATGTTATACGGTCAGTTACAATGTTATCTGGTCAGTGACAGTTGTATATGGGTCACTGATAGAATCTAAACATTACTGACATTTCGTGATGCATTGTCGTCATTCGCTTCCGCTATCATTATATAACGCCAATGTCTCCTTCAAAATTCTGATAGATTACTGCGGAAACTGCTGGTTACTGGATAAAAAAAATGAGTGTCAGCTCTGTTCCCCCCAACTCGCTCCTAAAAAGGTAATTTATGTCTTAAATTATGCAGAGTGCGACGCGACAGTTTCCTGTTTCACCTGAGTCACGAACATCTTGTCAGCACGAGGTCGTGACCTTCACTTTTTTAAAAATATCTAAATATAGAATTTAAATCAAAATATTTTTTAAAACCTAAAAAAAACCAACAACAACCAAAACGACAACAACAAAAACATGTATCAAACTATTCTAACTCTGCAACATTCGCCCTCAACAACAATATTTAATGTCTCCCCATTCATCTCTCAGGTAAGCAAGCAAGTATAACAAACGTTTCACTATTCACATTAATATGTACCAAAATTATTTTCACCCTACGGCATCCCAGAAAAAAAAAAAAGGAAATTCGGTGGACGGCACACGATATATAAATAAATCATGTTATGTATTAAAGACGGAAGATGAAATAAAGCAAGCATGCCGTCAGTGAGTCCTGCATTCGTGTGTTTTTGTTTTTTTTTTAATCCATCTAATATGAAGTTACCTTGGCGACTTGTCCCATACATATAGTTAAAGCATCTATTTTTTGTTTTTACAATATATTTATTCTCTATGGTTCATGTATATAAGAGATAGTTAAAAAGATCTAAATACTAATTTCCCGTCTCAAGTCAGCTTCATATAGAAATTAAAAAATCCTGTTTCCTGTTTAATAATTAATCATAATGGCTTTTCGCCTGCTTCTCGATTCTATAAATATTTTCTAAAAATCTACAGTTTCAAACAATTACTGTGGTTTTAAATATGAGAAGTATATGTCTTTAATATTAAACAGTAGCAAGATATGAGGTACTGTTGTCTTTTATTTTTTTTACACAACATTTATAATTTTAAAATTGTCAAACCCAAAAAAAAAAATCGTGAAAAATGAAAAATTCTCCGACAATAAAGTCGGCTGCTCTCATCTGTGTTCCCGCTCATCGCAACAAATTTTGTTTCAAATTTCTTTAAAAGACGAACTAATTTTTTAAAAAAAGTATAATTTCTGGAAAAAATGAAAAAAAGTTGTCAGTTTTTATATTATTTTCTTTTAAAATCAAACGCTATTTAATTTTTTTTTATTACAAAGTAAAACTATGTTACTAAGACTTACACTTTAAATTAGTTCAAAATAATGCAGAGATTTTCCAAATACTAGTCATTGTGATTAAGTCCCTTTTGGTAATTGGTTTGATGGCCTTTGTTATAAATTTTTAAGGAATAGTTAAGGAATGGTTAAGTCATGACAATCTGGTTGACTGAGTTCACAGTTAATATTTTTTTAATAGTTTATCTTTTACGTTGTTAAAAAAAGACAACAAATAATACGTTTGTAAGTCTGTACATAACGTTAAATAAAATAGACTCATATAATTACAATCACCTATTCATAATAACCTCAAAGTTGAACTATGGTGTAGCTCAATGCAAAGGTTTCACAGGGTATAAATAGTCTGACAATAATCAGTTGACAGCTACCTGTCTTAAATTCCATTATTTTCATTTAATCGAGATTTCCCCCACAATCCCATTGATGTTTGATAACAAAAGAACTTTTTCTGATTCGTGTAGTGACACAATGGCTGAGAGGTGGCCTGCTCCCATAACAAAGCAATATTGAATTAAGATATTACATTTCAACTTTTCATGTATCTATCTATCTATCTATCTATCTATCTATCTATCTATCTATCTATCTATCTATATATATATATATATATATATATATATATATATATATATATAGGACTTTCCGGCATGGTAGGGTTGAAGAAGTGATAGACCATAGCTATAGTTCAATTCTGAGGTTATTATGAATATATTAATGTTACTATTTGGGTCTATTTAGTTTATATTATGATCGAAATTGAGAAACTGATTAGTTCAGGTCATGGTGAAAGTTCTCTCCATGTCTTCCGTAGTTCCACCATGGCCATTGCACCATCGGCTATGGCGGAGATGAAAGAAGGGCGCTTTAAAAAATCGTTTATATTAATCTAAGAGATAAACGTCTCATCCTTACAGAGTCTTCACAGATCTCTCAATTTATCATCTTTAAAGAGTTGACAGGAATGAACTATTTATTTACTTACCAAAGACAGAAGTCATGATACAGCAAGCTAAGCTGATTGCAAGTAATTGCTTCATCTTGATGACTGATCTCTGTAAAATGACAAAAAAAATGTTGGCTATACTTCTTTATATAAAAACTCAGAATTTTCTAAATAAAAATGTTTTTGTTAACACTATGATAGTGTTAATTGTCACATGCCCTTAAAAGTGTACTGTTTACTGAATAATGGTAGAATTGTGAGGAACAATCTTTAATAAACACAACCTCATCGCAGTCATATATTTATAAAATGTTCTGAATATAATTGTTATGAAAACCATTAAAATATGATGTGTATACTTTGTTTGTATATTTTATGAAAACTATTAAAATGTAATGTGTATATTTTATGAAAACCATTAAAATATGATGTGTATCTTTTATGAAAACTATTAAAATATGATGTGTATATTTTATGAAAGCCATTAAAATGTAATGTGTATATTTTATGAAAACCATTAAAATATGATGTGTATATTTTATGAAAACCATTAAAATATGATGTGTATATTTTATGAAAACCATTAAAATATGCTATGTATAATGGTTATGAAACCATTTTTCAGCTCTATAAAAAATCTGTATTCATTTGTTAAATCAATTTGAATTCGGCTAAAGTTTATACAGAACCATTCGGGCAAAAACACTTACATATATTTAGTTTACATGCTGGCACTAATCTCTTTAACATCATTGTCTCAGATCTCAATCAATCCTGTTACAGCCCGATGGTGTTACAGCTAATGGTGTTAAGCCCGACGGTGTTACAGCTAATGGTGTTAAGCCCGACGGTGTTACAGCTAATGGTGTTAAGCCCGATGGTGTTACAGCTAATTCACAGCCTGATGGTGTTACGGCTAATGGTTTTACAGTGTAGAATGCATGTTTCTGTAGCCACAATGACCAACTACATTTACTTTCCCAACTAAAGTTCAGGCTGGGCTGGGGTATTATGCCATGACCGTTACAAATTAAAGGTGTCTCATCATGGACAGAATACGGATACCATTCGTGGGGACGGATAGCCGTGTGGTAAGGCGCTCGATCGTCGACCTGAGGGTCCCTGGTTCGGATCAATGGATCTCTCAGGTCTTGGCTAAAGCCCCCGCTTTATCTCCCGTGGTGCCTCCAATGCCAGTGCACTATCGGCTATGGTGGGGGATGAAAGAAGGGCACTGCAAAAACCGTCCCATTAGTGATTGATATGATCTAAGAGATTCGAACTCACCCTTACATGGACTTCACGCACACCATTCGTCCCACTAACCACG
>JAGDYQ010000025.1:1320327-1351815 GCA_021962125.1 Bulinus truncatus | reverse complement strand
GATAGATAGATATTCTAAATGATAAAAAGAAAGGAACTTGCAGAATTGAACGTTTACTTTCTGTTGTGATTCCAAATTTATAAGTACAATTCTAATTTTTACTTTATCTTGGAATTCGCTAGATAAAAATGTTAGCATGACGTCAGTATTGTCTTAGAAATAAAATACGTGACCACAACCTGCACAACCCCCCCACCCCCAACTTAATTCCCACCATTTCATGTCTAGATTTATTTCTTCCACATTTTTTAAAATGAAGTTTTGGGCACGCGTGTACACGCTTCGGAAAAGTATCGTATCGAAAACCATTTTTCATTTTAATTCACTGATTTTTCATGCCTTTGTTTATTTTAGCACCTGAAAAGCTGTTACTGATATAATAGAAAGTGTGTTTGGGGGGGGGGGGTTACGGATTGTGGCGTCACGGTAACCAGGGCCAATAATTCTATCGTCCAGTATATAAGTTGTCTCCCTGCAAGGTAGATGCACTAGACTAGACAAACTTAAGTCGCCAGAACAAGACCGCTCTGAAAGGTATGTGTTTTACCGATTCATCAACCTGTCTAATAGAACTAAATAAATGTACTTTCTCAGTTGTTCTGTTTTAAGCTGAATGTATTATAATTCAGCTCACTTGTAATCATTATTTTTGTTGTTTTTACGGCAGTACACAGGTTCAATTTTAAATCAGTTCTATTAGTTTGTATATCATAAACATCGTAGATCAGTTCTATTAGTTTGTATATCATAAACACCGTAGATCAGTTCTATTAGTTTGTATATCATAAACATCGTAGATCAGTTCTATTAGTTTGTATATCATAAACATCGTTGAATATTTTTTTTAGTCTAGAGCCTTGTGTTTTTAATGTATGTAGTTGTATTGTTTAAGTCCAGCATCGGAATGTACTTCATTTCTAGTTGGAAAGTTAAATTACAAGTTTAAAGGGAAAAAAAAACGTGTTTACTAATGCTATGGGAAGATTTTTTTTTAAATATCATAGAGAAGAAAGATGCTCTATACAAAAAATACACACAGAAACAATCGTACAAAATACACACAGACACATTCGTACAAATACACACAGACACATTCGTACAAATACACACAGACAGATTTGTACAAAATGCACACAGACAGATTCGTACTAAATACACACAGACACATTCGTACAAATACACACAGACAGATTCTTACAAAATACACACAGACAGATTCGTACTAAATACACACAGGCACACTCGTTACAAAATACACACAGGTACACTCGTACAAAATACACAAAATACACACAGACACACTCGTACAAAAATACACACAGACACAATCGTACAAATACCACACAGACACACTCGTACAAAATACATACAGACACACTCGTACCAAATCGACAGACAAATCCGTACCAAATACACACTGACAGACAAATCCGTACAAAATACACACTGACAGACACACCCTCCGTACAACCACATACACATGACAGACACATTCGTACAAATTCACACAGACAGATTTGTACAAAATACACCTGAACAGATTCGTACTAAATACAAACAGACACATTCGTACAAATACACACAGACAGATTCTTACAAAATACACACAGACAGATTCGTGCTAAATACACACAGACACACTCGTACAAAATACACACAGACACACTCGTACAAAATACACAAAATACACTTTAGACACACTCGTACAAAATGCACACAGACACATTCGTACAAAATACACACTGACAGACACATCAAATACTAAATACAAACAGACGCATTCATTACAAATACACACAGACAGATTACTTACAAAATACACACAGACACATTCGTACTAAATACACACAGACACACTCGTACAAAATACACACAGACACACTCGTACAAAATACACACAGACACACTCATTTCACAAAATGCACACAGACACATCCGTACAAAATACACACTGACACATTCGTACAAAATACACAATGACAGACACATTCGTACAAAATACACACAAGAACCACCTCGTTTTAACAGATGTCTCCGGACTAAGCAAGATTTCATTTCTAATTTAAATTCCAATTATATCAGAGTGTCTGGGACATTTTTAAATGACATCCTGTGGACCATAGTTCTAGTACTGACAGTGGTTAGTGGACCATCGTTCTAGTACTGACAGTGGTTAGTGGACCATCGTTCTAGTACTGACAGTGGTTAGTGGGACGAATCAAAAAAAATAGATTAAAAGTGGGAAGTAGAAAGGGGAGGACCAGTGTAAGATAAAAAAAATTGTCTGTTCCAGTAATGGGTGGTGTGCTTGAAGTCCATGTAAGGGTGAGTTCGAATCTCTTAGATCATATAAATCAATAATGGGATGGTTTTTGCAGTGCCCTTCTTTCATCCCCACCATAGCCGATAGTGCAATGGCATTGGAGGCACCACGGTAGATAAAGCGGGGACTTTAGCCAAGACCTGAGAGATCCATTGATCCGAACCAGGGACCCTCAGGTCGACGATCGAGCGCCTTACCACACGACTATCCGTCCCCACGAATGGTATCCGTATTCTGTCCATGATGAGACACCTTTAATTTGTAACGGTCATGGCGTAATACCCCAGTCCAACCTGAACTTTAGTTGGGAAAGTAAATGTAGTTGGTCGTTGTGGCTACAGAAACATGCATTCTACACTGTAAAACCATTAGCTGTAACACCATCAGGCTGTGAATTAGCTATAACACCATCGGGCTTAACAGCATTAGCTGTAACACCATCGGGGCTTAACACCATTAGCTGTAACACCATCGGGCTTAACACCATTAGCTGTAACACCATCGGGCTGTAACAGGATTGATTGAGATCTGAGACAATGATGTTAAAGAGATTAGTACTAGCATGTAAACTAAATATCTGTAAGTGTTTTTGTCCGAATGGTTCTGTATAAACGTTAGCCGAATTTAAATTGATTTAATAAATGAATACAGATTTTTTTATAGAGCTGAAAAATGGTTTCATAACCATTATACATAGCATATTTTAATTGTTTTCATAAAATATACACATCATATTTTAATGGTTTTCATAAAATATACACAATATTTATATTTTTATGTATACACATCATATTTTAATGGTTTTCATAAAATATGCACATCAAACAAATATTTTAATGGTTTTCATAACAATTATATTCAGAACATTTTATAAATATATGACTGCGATGAGGTTGTGTTTATTAAAGATTGTTCCTCACAATTCTACCATTATACAGTAAACAGTACACTTTTAAGGGCACGTGACAATTAACACTATCATAGTGTTAACAAAAACATTTTTATTTAGAAAATTCTAAGTTTTTATATAAAGAGGTATAGCCAACATTTTTTTTTTGTCATTTTACAGAGATCAGTCATCAAGATGAAGCAATTACTTGCAATCAGCTTAGCTTGCTGTATCATGACTTCTGTCTTTGGTAAGTAAATAAATAGTTCATTCCTGTCAACTCTTTAAAGATGATAAATTGAGAGATCTGTGAAGACCCTGTAAGGATGAGATGTTTATCTCTTAGATTAATATAAACGATTTTTATAGCGCCCTTCTTTCATCTCCGCCATAGCCGATGGTGCAATGGCCATGGAGAGAACTTTCACCATGACCTGAACAAATCAGTTTCTCAATTTCGATCATAATATAAACTAAATAGACCCAAATAGTAACATTAATATATTCATAATAAGCTCAGAATTGAACTATAGCTATGGTCTATATATATATATATATATATATATATATATATATATATAGATAGATAGATAGATAGATAGATAGATAGATAGATAGATAGATAGACCCATGTAAAGTTGAAAATGTAATATTTTAATTCAATATTGCTTTGTTATGGGAGCAGGCCACCTCTCAGCCATTGTGTCACTACACGAATCAGAGAAAAGTTCTATTGTTATCAAACATCAATGGGATTGTGTGGGGAAATCTCGATTAAATGAAAATAATGGAATTTAAGACAGGTAGTTTGCTGTCAACGGATTATTGTCAGACTATCTATACCCTGTGAAACCTTTGCATTGAGCTACACCATAGTTCAACTTTGAGGTTATTATGAATAGGTGATTGTAATTATATGGGTCTTTTTTATTTAACGTTATGTACAGACTTAAGAAACTTATTATTTGTTGTCTTTTTTAACAACGTAAAAGATAAACTATTAAAAATATTAACTGTGAACTCAGTCAACCAGATTCTCATGACAACCATTCCTTAACCATTCCTTAACTATTCCATAACCATTTATAACAATGGCCATCAAACCAATTACCAAAAGGGACGTTTTCACAATGACTAGTATTTTGAAAATCGCTGCATTATTTTGAACTAATTTAATGTGTAAGTCTTAGTAACATGGTTTTTACTTTGTAATAAAAAAAAATTAAATAGCGTTTGATTTTAAAAGAAAATAATATAAAAGCTGACAACTTTATTTTCATTTTTTCCAGAAATTATATTTTTTTTTTTTAATTAGTTCGTCTGTTAAAGAAATTTGAAACAAAATTTGTTGCGATGAGCGAGAACACAGATGAGAGCGGCCGATTTTATTGTCGGAGAATTTTCCCATTTTCACGATTTTTTTTTGGGTTTGACAATTTTAAAATTATAAATGTTGTGTAAAAAAAAGACAACTGTACATCTAATGGACGTATTTTGCTACTGTTTAATATTAAAGACATATACTTCTCATATTTAAAACCACAGTAATTGTTTTGAAACTGTAGATTTTTAGAAAATATTCATAGAATCGAGTAGCAGGCGAAAAGCCATTATGATTAATTATTAAACAGGAAACAGGATTTTTTAATTTCTATATGAAGCTGACTTGAGACGGGAAATTAGTATTTAGATCTTTTTAACTATCTCTTATATACATGATCCATAAAGAATATATTGTAAAAAACAAAAAATACAAAAAATACATGTTTTAACTATATGTATGGGACAAGTCGCCAAGGTAATTTCATATTAGATGGATTTAAAAAAACAACAACACACGAATGCAGGACTCACTGACGGCATGCTTGCTTTCTTTCATCTTCCGTCTTTAATACATAAAATGATTTATTTATATATCGTGTGCCGTCCACCGAATTTCCTTTTTTTTTTCTCTGATGTGCCGTAGGGGGGAAATAATTTTGGTACATATTAATGTGAATAGTGAAACATTTGTTATACTTGCTTGCTTACCTGAGAGATGAATGGGGAGACATTAAATATTGTTGTTGACGGCGAATGTTGCAGAGTTGGAATAGTTTGATACATGTTTTTGTTGTTGTCGTTGTTTGTTGTTGTTGGTTTTTTTTTTAGGTTTTAAAAAAATATTTTGATTTAAATTCTATATTTAGATATTTTTAAAAAAGTGAAGGTCACGACCTCGTGCTGACAAGATGTTCGTGACTCAGGTGAAACAGGAAACTGTCGCGTCGCAGTCTGCATAATTTAAGACATAAATTACCTTTTTAGGAGCGAGTTGGGGGGAACAGAACTGACACTCAATTTTTTTTATCCAGTAACCAGCAGTTTCCGCAGTAATCTATCAGAATTTTGAAGGAGACATTGGCGTTATATAATGATAGCGGAAGCGAATGACGACAATGCATCACGAAATGTCAGTAATGTTTAGATTCTATCAGTGACCCATATACAACTGTCACTGACCAGATAACATTGTAACTGACCGTATAACATTGTAATTGACCTTATAACTTGACCACTGATCGTACAAACTTGTCCCCCTTGCACATAACTCTATCATTGACACGGACGAGGCGTGAGTGTTGCCAGTCATAGTCATATTTATAGAAATTGTTATATAATGGTGCTGTGTTTATTGAATATAGTTAGCATAATCATTCATAAAAAATGAATACAAATTGAAATATATATATATATATTTATATATATATATATATATATAACATTCATTCATATATATATATATATATATATATATATATATATATATATAAACCGTATGTGTTATTAGTGTAATAATTTATACAAATATATAAGTCTATGTTCGTTTGTGCCTTCGTATGCATCAATACATTTTTCTCTAAGATTTATGACGGCAACACTCACGCCTAGTCCTGACCAAAGAGTTTTGTCATCACCGATCAAATAATAACTATGTGCATGCTCAGTGTCGTAGCGAGCTTAACTCGCCCCCCCCCCCCATTCGAAAACCATTTATTATTTGTAAAATATACCATTTTGGTGCCCTTTTTTGAGTAGCACTCGGGGCATGATGCCACCTTGCCCCCCCTCGCTACGCCACTGATGATACAGCATACTCATCACTGAGCGAATAACTTTGTGCCTTGTAGTTTGACTGTTTTAGTAATGCAAACTAACATAATGTTTTACGTTTTAGTCTAATTTAATGCTAAAAAAAAGTAGCACTATGTTTACTGGGATCCACATCATTTATAACGTAGCTGAAACGGAATTAAATTTTGTAACATTTTTTTTTCATGCATTTTTACAATTCAGTTAGATAATAGTTTTTAGGCACAAAAGATACAAGGAAAAGTTATATTAATGTAGTATATTACAGCAAGAGTTGATATCACGTTTTGGAGGGCCATAGGCAAAAGTATCTACAGTGGATCTTAGGACATCAAATTTGATGTACTTGTACTGGACCGGGCACTTTGTGCAATGGTGGCCTAGAAGTCCGTCTGGTTGGCATATCCCATCGTACCATCTGGTTGGCATATCCCATCATACTGTCTGGTTGGCATATCCCGTCATACCGTCTGGTTGGCATATCCCATCATACCGCCTGATTGGCATATCCCATCATACCGTCTGGTTGGCATATCCCATCATACCGTCTGGTTGGCATATCTCATCATACCGTATGGTTGGCATATCCCATCATAGGAGTGTAAAGTTAAAGCATTGTGCTAAGTTCCGATGAGAACTCACATCACAGAAAAATATTCCCAACTGGTTGAGGGTGGATTAAAGTAAGATAATATAACGAGTTGGAAGGGGAGGGAGGGTGATAGTTTAAAATCTAAATGTTCCGAATAGAGGACATGATATCAAAATAGTGTTTAAATTATTAATGACCAAACCTAACTAATCAATTTACAACCATAAAATGTAATAAACTTTACTTTTATGCTGTACTAACATATAGACTTACTTTGAAATGACATATATTGTTATGTTTCCTTTGTTTTTTATTTCAGCTCAGTTTGGTCCCGCGGGTATGGGCGGCATGGGAGGCATGGGGATGTTGCCTTTGCTGATGAAAGGTGGCGGAGGTGAAGGAATGAACATGATGCTGATGTCAATGCTCATGAACGGTGGTCTCGGGGGTCAAGGGGGCCAGAGCATGATGTTGCCACTCATGATGATGATGCGCGGTGGAGGCGCCGGCAGTGAGATGCTCCCTCTGCTCATGATGATGATGCAGCAGGGCGGGGGCGCCGGTGGCGCCGGGGGCATGATGAGCAACCCGCTGATGATGATGTCCATGATGGGTGGGGGTGGTGACGCCCTCACCAAGATGTTGCCCCTGATGATGATGCAGGGCGCCGGCGCGGGTGCCGGAGGTGCTGGAGCCGGTGCTGACGTTGGCGCAGGCGCCGGAGGGATGCCGATGGCCCCATTGATGCTTGGCGCCATGGGCGCATAAGAAAAGTAACTTTTAGTCTGTCTCTTCCATCATCCCCCTCCACCCCACTCATTCACATCTCATTCGTGTTCAAAATCTCCAAACAAACTGAAAACAAGACATTAATGTCATCTAGACAGAAGTCCATCAAGATGTCAACACTATTAAGATCTCAGATACAACACACGGCGGTCTACATCTGAGCGAAAAATCATCGACAACAAAATGACTTTCAATTAGTCGTTAGATTTATTTTTTTTATTTTACGAGGCACTCATTTCATTCACTCAAAGAAACTCAGTTGCAATAAACAGTGTAGAGATATCGAGTTTGTTCAACATGATCTAGTACTTAAACCATATCATTGACAAAAAAGTTTTGAAGAAAACATTTGTAAAACTAAAACAAGTTTGAAAACTAAGACATCGGTCTTTTGTTTTTTTACAAATGTAAAAAAAATAAAATTCTATGAAACAAGCTGTGTGAAAAGGGAAAGACGCAAAAATATTGCATTGTTGTTTTACACATTATCTAAAAGTATCCATTAGTTTTAGAGTCTGTATGGTTTTGTGAGCACGAAAGTGCGCTTTTTTGCAATAAAATGTTCTAATTTACACGTTTTTCGATAATACCAGGACTTGTTCCATTTTTTTTGTTTACTGCTTTACTGGGCAAATTGTCGGGTTTAATTTTGTTCAATTAACTATACACAAAATGTGTTTGCTTCATTAATAATAAGAAGAAAAAAACGTGCTAAAATGTTTGGTTTTTCTACTTTATAACAATTAAAGATGTTGTGGTCTGTTTATCAGTAAACGGGCACTCTTGACTAGTCTATGACAGAGGCGAGACGCCGAGGGAAATATTTAGATGTTTTTTGCCAGCTAGCAATAACAAAAGTAAACTCTCGGTTCCGCCTGTGAGAGTCCTCCAAGTCCATGGTTTGGTTTGCAGATTAAAAAAAAAATGTGTCGTATTTGATCAGATGTCTTAAAATAAATTGTGTTTGTGGGTGGGTCAGCTGTTTTAAAACAAATTGTGTTTGTGGGTGGGTCAGCTGTTTTAAAACAAATTGTGTTTGTTATTAGGTCTACTCACGTGTCTGCAGATGACTCAATAGACCTGCAGTAAATCTATCATATTATAATTTTTATTTTATTTTCTAAATATTCCCAAGTATATCATTTGTTTTTAAATACCTTTCCCCATTTATTATATGAATGTTTTCCTATGATATATGCTGACTTTTAATATTTACATAATTGAACATTTCAAGCTGAACTCAAAAAAGTTCATAAGTTCAAAACCTATTTATTTCTTTCAAAAAGAAATACGAATTCTTAAAGTGTAAAAAATAGTTCAATTAAAAATAATTCACATAACTAATTCAATATATATAAGTTTAGGTATAGATGCATGGGCGTCGCTCAGGAATTTTTCCCAGGGGGGTCACAAATTTTTTCCAGGGGGCAAATAACAACTTTATGACATTTTTTTTAAATGTAAGGGAGGCAAATGCCCCCCTCTTATACGTAGTACATTTTACGCCCAGTGTATAGACGGTAGTTTCTTGTGGTTTAATCCAGAGTAGGACCAGAGGCCTCTCTTTTTTTTATGAGGTTAGTTGCCTTAGACGTCTGCTACAGCAAATAGAAAGATGCAGGACCAATAATGATAATAAAAATGTACCGATGAAAGTAAATAGTCTCTTTGGTAATCATTTTCTTGGAAAAAAAAATGATATCAACTAAGCATAAGTGAAATATTTCCTTGTACAACACTCATTTTTAGTGAAGGAGACGGAACCGCAATATTAAGAACGACCAAATCAGTTAGCCAACATTTTTCCTTGCTAACAAAAAAACAATGCTTTTATTAGATCTCAACCTCAACATAAGAGTTAAATGCTTTCTCGATTAAGAACAACCCGAGGAGCGGGGATGAACAAAATTTCTACAGTGCCAGGAATAAATATCTATGATTTTCATCCCGGCGGGGATATATTAGCTAAAGCAGAGCCGGGGATGACAGGTCTCAGTGCCGGGGATATCCCCGGCATCCCCGGCGGTAAATCGAGCCCTGAGTGAAGTCCGCGGGACGTATGGGCATAGTCACAAGATTTAAAAATCCAGTTACTTCGTCCATTTCGTACTGGGACCCTTCCCCAGCTTTTAAGTCACAAAAAGCTAAATTAACGGTTGTTGCTTTTTTTATTGTTGTTACTTTTTTGAAAACCGCTAGGAGAGTTCCAAAAAGTGTATTACAATGGAAGAACGAGCATAGTCCAATGTTAATTTTATTTTATTATTTCATTTTTGGAAGTAGACCTAGACATGTCCAGTCCAAGTTAGCCCCAAACTCTGCTCAAAATCGATAGTCCTGTCAAAAATCAAAATGTACATGTACTGGTGATTTTGGCAAGTGGCATAAATGGGGGAAGAAGGCAGTCATCCATACTAAGACACCGGTTGGGGGTGACATATTGTAAGCTAACTTAGGTACAGTGATACCCCATAATCTAAACTTAATCCGTTTCTGGAACTGGTTCGAATTCCCATTTCGTTCATTGTTTTCATTTATAAATCATATAAAGTTGAATGGTCCATTCTCACAAAAACAAGTATTCGCTTCTTTTTTTTAAATATTCTTGATCTTTGACGATATAGAATAAAATTATTCTAAGAATATTACTTTATTTTCACTATGTGTTCATATTTTCAAAAAAAGAATATTTTATGTAGGGAAATAAAACACGCTATAATAATGTATTGAATATATACATAAAACCAAAAAAAACAAACCAAATACAATTAAAGTAATTATCAAATTTACAAAAATATAAAAAAAATGTATAGGAAGATCTTTGAAATTGACGACAAATGAAATAGGATTCCTTTAATTTACACATTTTTAATTTACACACTTTGATTTAACACACTTTTGATTTACAAACTTTTGATTTACACATTTTTATTTATACACTTTTGATTTACAAACTTTTTTATTTGTACACAGTAAGCAAATAAGCAATGTTGTATCGAAGATACGAAAACGTAGAGTGAAAAGCGGTGTAAGAATCAAAACTGTTACGAGTCTTCAGCTTTAAATGGCTACCTGACATTAGTTGGGGAAGTGAAGGCGGCTGGGCGTTGTGCTAACCACACTATCCCTTATATGCCGAGGTGAAACAGATGAATTCTATACTTTTTTCTGCCCCGATGGCCTATTAGGCTAAGGGAACTTTACTTTTTAAACTTTCCACAGATCCGTACCGTTACAGTACCGTAGCTATCTATCGTAAGCCCACTGTGGCAGAGTGGTTTCCCACCACCCACCGTTCTAAAAAAGTGTGAAACTCTAATCAATATATAACATTTTATTAAGTACATATTTCATGTTTAATTAATGTTTACGGTAACTTCCTTCAACTTTGACTATTATGTATGTCGTGTCATCAAGCTTCTTCCTCTCTGCTCAGGAACAAATATCTTGTAGCATTGTCTGTAACATATACATATACCTTGTAGCATTGTCTGGAACATATACATATACCTTGTAGCATTGTCTGTAACATATACATATATTTTGTAGCATTGTCTGCAACATATACATATACCTTGTAGCATTGTCTGTAACATATACATATACCTTGTAGCATTGTCTGGAACATACACATATATCTTGTAGCATTGTCTGGAACATATACATATATCTTGTAGCATTGTCTGCAACATATACATATACCTTGTAGCATTGTCTGGAACATATACATATATCTTGTAGCATTGTCTGGAACATATACATATATTTTGTAGCATTGTCTGGAACATATACATATATCTTGTAGCATTGTCTGGAACATATACATATACCTTGTAGCATTGTCTGGAACATATACATATACCTTGTAGCATTGTCTGGAACATATACATATACCTTGTAGCATTGTCTGTAACATATACATATACCTTGTAGCATTGTCTGTAACATATACATATACCTTGTAGCATTGTCTGGAACATATACATATATCTTGTAGCATTGTCTGGAACATATACATATATCTTGTAGCATTGTCTGGAACATATACATATATCTTGTAGCATTGTCTGGAACATATACATATATCTTGTAGCATTGTCTGGAACATATACATATACCTTGTAGCATTGTCTGGAACATACATATTGTAGCATTGTCTGGAACATACATATTGTAGCATTGTCTGGAACATACATCTTGTAGCATTGTCTGGAACATACATCTTGTAGCATTGTCTGGAACATACATCTTGTAGCATTGTATGGAACATATATCTTGTAGCATTGTCTGGAACATACATCTTGTAGCATTGTCTGGAACATATATCTTGTAGCATTGTCTGTAACCTGCCCATGAATTCATTCCAGCATTTTGCATACTGTGAATGAACATTTATAAATTTCAGCATCATAGTTGTAGTGCTATTACATATCTCTGCACTCTGCAGTGACTTAGTCAATCGTTGACAATAATCTTCACCAACATTCCAGTATAAGCCTACACATAAATGAGAAATTAATTAAAATGTACTAAATTAGCTGCTCCTGATTTAGTATATAAATTAGACATCCTGCGTACCTGACATATCTTTAGTGACCATATATTCTTCAGTTACTTCAATGCTACAGTGCATTCATTGAAGCTACTCTAATGTCCATCTCTAGTGTTTGTGTGTACCTATCAATATTCATGTGTATAATGATAATACTTTTTTTTGTCGTAATGGTAATGCTACAAAATAGTGAAAATCAACTGAACAGTTAGTTTTTTCTTCCATTTTTGTTATAAACAAAATTATAGTTGTGTCTAACCAGCTCATGTACTTATCTAGCACTATCTGCAGCATGTACACCTTCTATAGGCCAGTCATCTAGCACTATCTGCAGCCTGTATACCTTCTATAGGCCAGTCATCTAGCACTATCTGCAGCCTGTATACCTTCTATAGACCAGTCATCTAGCACTATCTGCAGCCTACACCTTCTATAGGCCAGTCATCTAGCACTATCTGCAGCCTGTATACCTTATATAGGCCAGTCATCTAGCACTATCTGCAGCCTGTATACCTTCTATAGGCCAGTCATCTAGCACTATCTGCAGCCTGTATACCTTCTATAGGCCAGTCATCTAGCACTATCTGCAGCCTGTATACCTTCTATAGACCAGTCATCTAGCACTATCTGCAGCCTACACCTTCTATAGGCCAGTCATCTAGCACTATCTGCAGCCTGTATACCTTATATAGGCCAGTCATCTAGCACTATCTGCAGCCTGTATACCTTCTATAGGCCAGTCATCTAGCACTATCTGCAGCCTGTATACCTTCTATAGGCCAGTCATCTAGCACTATCTGCAGCCTGTATACCTTCTATAGGCCAGTCATCTAGCACTATCTGCAGCCTGTACACCTTCTATAGGCCAGTGATCTAGCATTCAGATATGCAGCTTTTTTTTGTCTGTCTGTACACCATTTATAGGCCAGCAATTGTTCTCACCTATTGTTCTATGTAGTTTGACACCTACATATCATCAATTGTCAATTTTTATTTTATTTCACCAACCTGACCTTTTCATGTACAAATGAGATTAACAAAGGAAAGTGATGTTTTGATTGTGTAGAGCAATGTGAAATATCGGACGAAAGATCACAAATGTAGAACTTTAACCACTGAAGGGCCAGCACAATGGGTTCTTAGATTTGATTGAAGGGCCGGACCAAGAGCAGATTAATGGAATGTTGTTTTTTTAACATTTTATATGAGCTAACAGAAATTAAATGTCAACGTTATCGATGTTTAAAAAAAAACGTAGTGGAGTCTACTGCGAGTAGTATTAAGTCGTCCATGTCCAGTCTAGACTATGACGTAGTGGAGTCTACTGCGAGTAGTATTAAGTCGTCCATGTCCAGTCTATACTATGATGTAGTGGAGTCTACTGCGAGTAGTATTAAGTCGTCCATGTCCAGTCTAGACTATGACGTAGTGGAGTCTACTGCGAGTAGTATTAAGTCGTCCATGTCCAGTCTAGACTATGACGGGCCCGTAGTTTGCCAATGTTTGAATTGATGGTCGAAACTGTGGCGGAAGACTTATTTTCATCTTTCCTCGAGGTTCATACAACAAAGAAACAAATACCATTGTAAGCAGCATTAATTGTAAATGTCTATAATATAACCAAATTCATTCTTTCTCAAAAGACAAACTCTCTCTCTCTCTATCTTTATATATATATATATATATATATATATATATATATATATATATGATTCACATCCCTAATGGATAGAGGGAATCTAAGGTGGGAAATGTTAAACCTTTCATTATGATTTTAGTTCAGTGAGCAATTTAACTGTCAAATATTACAAATTATGTTACATTACACAGAGGGACATACGAATTTTAGAAAGGTTGGGAACCTCTAGTCTAAACAGTTTTATTCCGAATACCTTTTAAAAGGCTGCCACGTGGACTTAGTTTCAACAATAATTTTGTCATCTTGAGTAGATAATAGCACATTTAAAAATGTGTCGCAGAAAGATTAATGCAACATAGTTTAAGATCAGTGGCCAGAATTTCCATTTTGGCAAAACAGCGACTGCCAAAGAATAACTAAGGACAGATGTAACTACACTTTAGATTCTTTTGAGCTCTGGTGGAATTAAGACATCATCTGTTGAAATACAACATAAAAACATTACATAAAAATGTACATGGTCTATGAGAGAGGCTCTGAAATATATCAAAAAAGTCTTTCCTTGCATTTGTAAGGCATGTCTACATGAATATAGGGCCTACATTTCCTGTAATTACATGCAGAGTTTTTCACTTAAGATTTATTTTGTTATCCCCTTGACGACCTTAATGTAGGCTACATGCAGTTGTCGTCTGTTTTATACTAATTACTGACAATAAAGTAAAGTAATTTCTTTCAAATACGCCAGTTTTTCCTTTTCTTTGTCCTGGCTAATGGGCAAGTAGCTAGATAAGTCGTGGAGGATGTCAGTAGGTAAAGAGGCTCAAAACGTCAGGCAGCGCAGTGGAAGAGTTCTTGTGTTAAATTCTTCATACTGAACGGAACAAAGTCGGTGGACTTCCTTTGTCAGATTTTCTTACATAATGCCTGTAAGGTGAGCTGTAGCTAAGTAAAAGACTTTAACTTATTTAATTTTATCAGCAGTACGTTAGGTTTTATTTAAATAAATCAATTATATCAATTCATGTTCAGTGTATTTGAAATAAAATAATGATGCAACTGTTCTAGAAACGTTTGATAAAGATTTTACTTGAATTTTATAAATGACCTATAGCAGCCACATATCTGCCTGTTCTGAAACAACGATTTTATATATTTTCATTATTATGTTACAGAATTATTATTATTTTTTACACCATAAAATCTTTTTGTGAATCACTTCTGCAAATACGAATTAAGAAAAACTATCAGTGCAATCAGTATGGCAATCTGGATAGTTCATTGGAAGAGGAGATAAAAAGGAACAATTAGAGAATGGTTTTTAAAAAAAATGCTTTTCCCCAATATAAAGTTGGAACTAAATTAACCATTAATCACAAAAAATGTTTATATTTAAATTGTGACATTTTCATTTATTACAGTTACTCTGTATCTGGTTGAGAAAAATATTAAAATCAAACTAAGAAATGAATTTGCATATTATTTATTAGCCATATTTGAACTCGCGAAAGCTGAAATTTAGTCCAATGAAATCTCTTTGTCTTAACTTGGACCTATCGTAGGCACCAACGTTAAATGCTAACATAATTATTTTATGTCAAAGTAACCATCCGAGAGATGTCTGTCTCAAGCCAGTGTGTTCTGCTGATGGTCATTATGTTAGCAGCAGTCTGTTTAGGTAAGGCAACAATTTCTGAGACTGTTTTTATGCGGTAACAAAAACAACAATTTAAGTCTTTTCCGTTTCGGACAAAGGACATTTTAGAGCATTTTTAATGAGAGGGAAGTAATCATGTTGAATAACTGTTACTAAAAATAAATAATGATTACGCCCCTTTGATTAGCTTTTATTATTTATATTTAAAATATAAGCAAAAACGGTACATAAGAAACTCTTATATTTCGGCCCTCAGAGGTCCTATCGCGAAATGAACTTTTGATGTACACATGGCAGGCCAAGACCTACAAAATGATATATACATCATGGGTCTAGGACTTATGGTTGCTGAGATCTAGGGCGCTCCTTTGTTAATATAGCTTATATAGTAAAAAAACGGTACTTTATAAGCCCCCTTTTACGGCCCTCAGAGGTCAGATAGCGAAAAGGACTTTTGCTGCACACATGGCAGGCCAAGACCTACAAAATGATAAATACATCATGGGTCCAGGACTTATGGTTGCTGAGATCTAGGGCGCTCCTTTGTTAATATAGCTTATATAGTAAAAAAACGGTACTTTATAAGCCCCCTTTTACGGCCCTCAGAGTTCAGATCGCGAAAAGGACTTTTGCTGCACACATGGCAGGCCAAGACCTACAAAATGATATATACATCATGGGTCCAGGACTTATGGTTGTTGAGATCTAGGGTGATGACGGACAGACAGACAGACAGACAAAACGGGGACAAAAAAAAAAGGTTTGAGTTATTAGCAATAAACTGTAATAAATCAATAAATTGTAATGTTGTCAAGCTAAATAACCGAGTTAATTGAGGGAAAATGTGTATAAAATATTTCTCACCTGTAAAACATGCTGTTTAAAGAAAAATAATATCTTTGAAAGCATGAACTACTGTCTTCCATTGCTGGCAAACTACGCTGATTATTTTAATCTTAAATCGCAAGAAAGCGACAAATAGACGTGCTTTTAATGAGATGATAATTGTATTCATGACGTCAGTTCTAAACCCTTATTTAGTTTCTCACTCGTAATTATATTTTTAATGCACATTAAGAAAATCAGCCGTTTTTTTTTTCTTCTTTTTTTTTTTTTAAATCTTGTAGTCAACAATCTACAGATAAGTGGTCCCCCAACCCCCGGGCCGCCGAAGAAACTTTTTTTTTTCCTTTTTATTTACCGTGGTAAATTGTGGATTGTGCGAGTTGCCATGATGTTAACCGGGAGCTGAGCGGCTTAGAGCGGCAGTGGCATTGTAAATAAAAACAATCTAAAAGAAACAAATAATCAACATCGTTACCCCCCCCCCAATCCCCCAAGCGGGGCAACGGTGAAATTATAAAACGTTGACAGGTCCGTGGCTAGAAATAGGGTGGTGACCACCGATATAGATTACACAAATTAGGCTAAAGTGTGTAACATGTAATAGCAGGTTTATCTCTTTTAAAACTAACTAGTCATCCCGCGGCGTAGCATACGCCGCCCAATCCCCCTCCGTTTCCTTCAACTCCTAAAATGCCTCACAAAACCACAGATTTTGCACTTGTATATTTTATTAGCTTAAAATGGGTAGCAGATATCAGTCGAGAAGGTAGAAGCGGAAGAAATATTGTGCATGCCACAATCACTCATCAATATCCAGTGGACTCGCTAAAGATGAATTCTTCACTTCATCTGACCCTACCAGCCATCATGTTAATATACATGGAATCTTTAATTTCACTCGCTATTTCTGTCTTTTTTACTGTCTCTTTTCTCTCTCACTCTCACTCTCACTCTCTCTCTCTCTCTCTCTCTCTATTTCTCTCTAAATCTATCTATCTTTCTATCTATCTATCCGCCACTTTCTATCTAGATGCCCATTTCCCCCAACAAACTACTTTAAAAAGAAGAAAAAATACTAAGAGAAATGTTGTTTTATTTTCACACAAAATAAATCAAATTTGATAAACCATAAACTATTATGGGGACGGTGATCGTGCAGTGTATAGCGCTCGACTTTTGACCAGAGGGGTCCCGGGTTTGAACCTGCAATGAGTAATTCTGTAACATGTTTTCAGGCCCCGGTAATAGTCCTACCATTTTTTAATGAGTACCTAGACTTTGAAGCTAGGTAAATAAAGACAGCTGGGCGTTGTGCTAACCACACAATCCCTTAATATGCCGAAGTTACTGAAACATGTTAATTCTACACTTCATCTGCCCCTATGAGCTCCTTAGGGGCTTAACCCTTTCGATGCTAAATGCTCTAAATCAGATGTCTTGCCCAGTGCTGAAAGAATCCTCGAAATACACAATTCTCTCCCTGTGATGAGTTATTTTTCATCTCAGATGACCACAGCAACAACAACGAAACGCAATGGAGTTGGTCAATTTGAATGTACCCGGAATATTTTAGCAGTCTTATCGTCACCTGCTTTCGCCCAAGGGGTTACCGTAATTGCACTTAAGTTGTTTAGGTGGAGGGTTATTGGAGTGGCAAGCAAATGACGGTGGTTTTACCATCTGTGTAATTAGGGTGTTTATGGAGGGACTAGGTTTGAAAGATAAAGAGGAGATAGAAAGAAGGAAATCGAGAGAAAAATAATGAAATAATTCAATTTACAATTTAGGATTGTGGTAAATAAATAAATGTTAATAAACGTTATTATAATGCAAGATAGATTTAAGAATGTTTTTTAGTAAAATACTTCAAAATATGGTGTGACACACAAAAAGGTACGTCTCATGTCTCTATTCTCTCGTGAGTACTTTGTTTAACACATTTCATTGCAAAATTTACTTGAATCAGGATTTTCCCTAAACAGCAGCACAAAGAAATCAGAAAACAAACGCGAGTTGTCGAACGTTTTTGAATGTTGAATGCGTCTTGCTTGCTTAGACGTATTTAGAATTCCACAATCGCGACTAATCAATCTATATATAGACTTGCTTCTTGCTATGTGGTGCCCCGCATGGTTGGGTGACGAAAGAGATCTATATAGATAGGTAGATGCGTATACAATTAATTATTATTTAATTTTAAATAAGGTTTTATTAACACGCACTAAAAAGTAAAATACAAATTCCTTTTTATCATACAATGATGTACATTAGATTATCATTGCTAAAATTAAAATAATAAATTAACCGCAATCTATATATATGTAGATGCGCACGTGCGCTTTTATTTTGAGCGATACCAACAAATATCCCAGGGTTTTATTTACCGACAAAAATCATGGCAACTTAAAATATTTGGCACAAGATTAAATCAAAGACTTTTATTTTTTTTTTTGTGAGACTTTAAAGATTTTTTTCCCTTATATCAGTAATGAATTATTTCTGTTAATTAAACATGAGTTTGTTTTTTTTTTTTTTTATTTCGATTCTTTATCTTGTTCATGAAAAAAAAATCCTTTGCTTGCAATTTCAGGTCAGATGTTTCCCTCTCTCCTATGTCTGCACCCATTCAGTCCACCCTTTGTGACCGGGAGGTTCACCACCTGCCAGCCCTCTTGGCGGACTCATGGGTAATCCTATGTTGGCCGGCTTAATGTTTTCAGGCATGGACCTCAACAAACTGATGTACGCATCCATGTTCATGAACGGTGGTGGGATGGCAGCTGGAGGATCCCATGGGTGGATCATTCCCATACCTCAGCCTATATAATGCTTTTAATTAATAATACTTTTAAAAAAAAAGACTTTAACTTCTTTAAGTGCTGGTGACATGGCAGGGACAAGGAGAGAAGGCATTCTGTTGTAGAAACTGATCTGCTCTTTTGTATTTCTGTGTTATAAATTATTAACATATCGTCCATTTAAAAGTTTTCAACCATTAAAGCTTAAAATTGAGGAAGTTCAAAGCTGTTGAATTATTTATTTTTTTACTAGGGCTGCTGACTTAACTACATTAACGCGCGATTAATGCGCAAAAAAATTTGCGATTAAAATTTTTAACGCAACTCCTAATTTCGTTAATTTGACCAAAATGATGATAGTTTAGAGTAGCGCCAAATTGATAAATAACTGAATTTTACTCTACAATTTGAAGTTAAGATCCGTTCACGTACTACGTAGATCTACCCACTCCCCACCCGATCACAATTCGCACACTCACTCCCACCCCCAGTTATGCGGACAAAAGCCCAGCTTGTAATATAAAATGAAGATGCTTTTATTATATAGCCCTTCGACAAGTAAACCTCCTGCTCCGTTCCCTGTCGATGTAAAAAGAGAAAAGTTTCATTCACTAGTATAGTTATACATTGTAGTTTGCAGGTGGAGGTAAAAGATAACAAGTGTTTAGTGAACTTAGTTATATAATTAGGTCACATTAAAGAGATGATAGATATTTTGTTTCATCATTTTTTTTTCGCATAATTTTTATCGCATTTGAAAATACAGCATCTTGCTGGTCAAGTCAGCAATAGCTGCACTAGCAGTTTTATATACGTGACACATGTTAATCACTGTCTGGACTCGGCTGATGTAAAGAAATATGGACTTGATAATGATGATAAATAAACAAACGAACAACCAAGAAAGAAAGCGCGAATGCAAGAACTATCATTAGATTCTGAAGATGAGCCATTGATGTCTCGCTACATCCTAACGGTTGTTGACGAATACTGACTGGAATAACAAATTGAAAATGACTTGAATCCATTTAATTGGTGGAAATTAGATGAGGACAAATACCCAGTTTTTTGGCTAAGTTAGCAAAAAAATATTTAGCATGCCCTGCCACAACTGTCCTTTGTGAACGGAACGTCTCTTTTTCTATTTCTGTCTGTGTTGTTAACAAGAAGAGAGCATCACTACAACCGGCAAATGGGAATAAACTGGTCTATTTAAGGAATTGGCTGAATAAATAAGACTGCTTCAGTAAAGTAATCTGTTCTATCAATCAAATTTATTATTTTAAGACGCCATGTTGATTGAATACAAAAAATATACAAATAATAAATAAAATATTTTTTTCCATTAAATGTGCGTTAATTTGCGATAAAATTTCCAATAATAGGTGAAATTTTGATAAAAAATTTTAATCGAACAGCAGCTCTTTTTTTTAACTAATTATAACATTTATTTTGGTAAACATTGAGGTATTATCGATGTAACGATCAATAAAAAAAAGAATCATTTTACCCTAACAATATATTTTACATTCATGATAAATTTTTAAACTAAAAATATGTATTTAATTTTAGTAACTAAAAAACAAAATGTTATGATTACATTAATTGTGTAAGGAGCTGTGAAAGATAAATGTTATTTTTCCTTACATTATACCCAGCAACGTTTTAGCAAATTAAAAATTCCATTTTGTCGGTATGTAACCCAAAAAGACAAACACATAACTCCAGGCAGTAACAATTAGTGTCTGTAATAGACACATTCATTTCTCCTTATAGACACGCTCAGTTTTGTTATATATCGACACATTTGGTATTATATATATATTGACACATTCAGTGTTATATATCGACACATTCAATGTTATATATCGACACATTTGGTGTTATATATCGACACATACAGTATTGTTATGTATCGACACATTCAATGCCGTATCTAGACACACCAACAGTCTATGCAGATACACCCAGTACTCAATGTAGACACCCCCTATCTCCCGAGCAGACATAGCAAGATTCCAAAGAGGACACACCCACTATTTCAAGCAGACACATCCAGTGCCTCCCGCAGACACACCCGGTGTCCCATGTACACACACCCACTGTCCAATCAGACACATCCACTGCCCCAAATAGGCACCCCCACTGCCATGCACACACTCACAGTGTCATGCAGACATGAAGAGACACCCAGTTCTCAATACAGATACATTCTCGGCACCAAGAAGACACCCCGCACCCTAAGAATACACCCTAGTGCTCTATGTTGACACAGCCAGTGTCCCATGTAGACACATCCACTGCCCCAAACAGAACCACCCCCCAGTGCCCCCAAACAGATAAAACAGACACCCCCAGCGCCCCACGCAGACACTCCAAGAGCCACCACACCCTCCCCCGTATTCCATGTAGATCATCTAGTGCTCCATTATTGCACAATGAACTAAATGAATTCTTACATTATTGCACAATGAACTAAATGAATTCTTACATTATTGCACAATTAACTAAATGAATTCTTACATTATTGCAAAATGAACTAAATGAACTGTTACATTATTGCACAATGAACTAAATGAACTCTTACATTATTGCACAATGAACTCTTACATTATTGCACAATGAACTAAATGAACTCTTACATTACTGCACAATGGACTAAATGAATGTTTACATTATTGCACAATGAACTAAATGAACTCTTACATTATTGCACAATGGACTAGATGAATTTTTACATTATTGCAACAATTAACTAAATGGACTCTTACATTATTGCACAATGAACTAAATGAACTCACATTATTGCAAAATGAACTAAATGAATTCTTATATTAATTGTATGATTAATGGGTCTGTGTTTCTCACAAGCTGCTGTAAGTGATATACACATATCTGGTAACAATTCTCATTCAAAAGACACAATGAGGAACATGAGGAGAAAATCAGCCAAATAGAATTCACTGCATCTATGAAATAAAAAATGTGAGTCAAGCACGAGCATAGTATATCTGCAGCCCATGTACAAGTAATATGTTAAATCAAAACATAGTATATCTGCAGCTCATGTACAAGTAATATGTTAAATCAAAACATAGTATATTTGCAGCCCATGTACAAGTAATATGTTAAGTCAAAACATAGTATATTTGCAGCCCATGTACAAGTAATATGTTAAATCAAAACATAGTATATCTGCAGCCCATGTACAAGTAATATGCTAAATCAAAACATAGTATATCTGCAGCCCATGTACAATTAATATGTTATATCACAACATAGTATATCTGCAGCCCATGTCGAAGTAATATGTTAAATCAAAACGTACTACATCAGACAAAATGGAAACTGTTTCTAAGTCAAATTTTCTGTCATTCTCTCCAAATAAATGCTCTTCAAATCTATATTAATTCAATGAAAATGATACCATTTAAAATGAAATATAGACTTTCGATACTCGAAATTATTTTGTTTTCAATTTTACCCTGAATAAAATATTGCATCAAATTATACACATATAAAAATTATTTGTATCAACAGTACGCATTAAAATAGACTGTAGTGTAACATCTGTAATTACATTTCTATCTATCTACACCTCATTTAGACCGAAGTACATTTCTTCAAAGTTATATCAAACAAGACAAGTGCCTCGAATCGTTCCATGCCGTTTATACTGTTCAAATAAGTTAGTGTAATAGTATAGTAGATGCTATCTCTTGATCTGTAATATGAGATGAAAATATATAAGTTTAATATTCTCTAGTCAACTCCGAGGCGTGCTAGCTGGAAAACGTACAGCTAACTAGACCCTAAATACTCAGTACTTATACAATTTTGCCTCAAAAAATTCCCCTCCCCCTTTTTTTTTTGCTACATGTGACTATGTGTATTTTATCTTCTTCACGTCCATGTTGTAAGAGCAAACAAAAAAAAATGTTATCAAAGAATGCTTAGGCGACCAAATTTATCAACAACGAGAAACAACGAGTGAATCCTTTTGTCCTATGTTATGGTGTGGATATCGTGAACGATGTTCTGTTATATCTACATCTTGCAATGCAATATATGATCTAATTCCAGAATATTTTTGTGGTCATGTCATAAAAGTATTATACCAAAATGGCACCCATGCTTTTAATTAAGATATCAATAAAAATAAATATTATTAATGCTCCGTTGGAAAAAATACAAGGTACTTGTCCAGTCATTGGCGAACTACTGGTCGCTAGCCAAGTCCGGCACGGTGGGCTGTCTGGCCCGTCATTCGTGTAAGGGTGTCGCACCGCACTAGCCTTGTATGTTGTGGGTTTACATTTCATTCATCTCAATCCACCTGCACCTGGTCCATCCCGCTGGTCAAATTTACGAACTCAAAAAAGTTTACCCATCTCTGTTCTAGTCTGTCATTTGTTCTAGCAATAAAACTATCAGACCAACTATTTTTGTTTTGTTTCGTTTTTTGTTGTTTTTGTTTTTTTACAAGAGAGAAGGGGGTGTGTACAGTTAGTGGTGAACCATGAAACATATGATAAATCTGCAAGTTCTCGTAACAAGTTAGTTCAGTATACGGCGATTACGTAAGCTCCGTATGATAAATCTGCAAGTTCTCGTAACAAGTTAGTTCAGTATACGGCGATTACGTAAGCTCCGTATGATAAATCTGCAAGTTCTCGTAACAAGTTAGTTCAGTATACAGCGATTACGTAAGCTCCGTGACAAAACCTTTTTTGGCTACTATAGGTAGATGGTTTGGTTATTTTGTTTAGTATAGACCTACGTGTGTGCGTTCATTTATATTTTTTAACCGAGGCTAATTCATTACCTGATTAACTTATTAACGAGTACCCACACCATTATAGGAGCTATACGTGGGTCCTCAGAGGCTTGGACAGAGACTTTTAGATATTTCTAGAACCTGGAGAAAAGTATTTATCGGGTTCCTAATATGGTCAGATATAGTAGGAATTAATACTAGACTGGGGACCCTTTGGTAGTGGGGGCTCTAGGCGGTACCCTAGACTGCCTATCCATCAGGACTGCCTTGTCACCATTCATATAGTATAAATGACCATATACTAGTATGTGTACTGTACAGTATTCTGTCACTGATCATACATTCAAGAAAAAACTGTTCGCGTTACTGTAGTGTATTCCAAAAGCTCTGTCTATGAAGCCACAAATCCTTGACATTCCCGACGGATTCTGGAATGTAAACTTGCTACAAAAAAACAAAATTCAATGATAATCTGTCGCAACAAAAAAAATTAATCTAAGGGAGATAAAAATATTTTTTTTATCCGGCGTTGAAACAAAAGAATGTGCAGTGAATTTAAATCTTTTCATCCCATTTCGCTTTTTATTTATTCACTCCTTAGCAAGGACAGAATTGAAATATATATGTCACAAATCAATTCGAATATTTAAAAGTATCATTTAACAGTTTGAAACCTGCTTGGTCAAGATAATCGCATGTACACTTAAACCAAGAATTCAATTCAAATTATTCTACAACAAAACAACCAAAGTAAAATATAGGAAGTAAGGAATATTTTGGTCATTTTATTTTTTTCAAATGACTGACTGACTCTTTCTCGGGTTAGCAGTCGACCAAAAAAAAAGTGCTTCTAAATCAGCGGTTATTTCCCTTGGCCTTGTTCATGTGTGTGCTGCATCTATGACGTTTACACTTAATATTAGTTTATGTTAAAACTCCATCTTTCCGCTCCTGCCCACCGGTCAAACTTACGAATAAAATGTGGCACGTGACTCAAAAATTTTGCCCATCCCTGGACTAGAGACATCTCTTACTTTAAACACAAGAGTGGATCAGTTTTAATGTTCCAGCTAGGGGTCTAATGAATTTTAATTGCTTTGATGAAGGCCTATTATTTTTATTGGACATTTCTAAGCGTGTAGTTGAAGACCTACTATTTTAGGGTATTGAATATGGATTGGAAATAACATCCAGTTGTATCATGATTTAACATGATTTGTAATCCGGAATTATTCCTGATGTCACTCTGATATTCTACTAACTGTAAGCGATACTCTGATAAGGTTCTACTAACTGTACGCGATACTCTGATAATGTTGTACTAACTGTAAGCGATACTCTGATAAGGTTGTACTAACTGTAAGCGATACTCTGATAATGTTGTACTAACTGTAAGCGATACTCTGATAATGTTGTACTAACTGTACGCGATATTCTGATAATGTTGTACTAATTGTACATGATACTCTGATAAGGTTCTACTAATTGTACATGATACTCGATCTTTTTTTTTTTGGATCCGTTCTTCTAAACGCCATCTTTATGTCTTTTCATAAAAATGTCTTTGGAAATAGTAGCGGCCTTAAAAGTGATAACAAGGGCGACCGCTCCAGGCTCCGCGACTAAGAGGGACTCCGTGAAATAAGCATTTAGATCAGTGGAGTATTGGGAGGGGAACGCGGTGGAACGATGTTACCTTACCTTTTTTTTCAGAACCGGAACGCGTTCCAGAACTTTTTCATGTCCTGACAACTCCCACTTTTTTTTTGATCCCACTATGCGATCTCTTACTTCTTATTTTACCAATACATCACTGATTTAGATACGATATATAAGCTAAAGGTAGTTCTCTTTACTAGGGCGACCGCTCCAGGCTCCGCGAGATAAGCGTTTAGATACGATATATAAACTACAGATAGTTCTCTAAGCCCATACATTTAACATTCATGTCAAGGCGTCTCTCTGATGGAGAGCACAGACTTGACTGATTTCATAACAAGAGTAAAAAAAAAATTGTTTGAAGTGTTTTAAACTTTGTTCGGGGAAACGTTTTCTGTGCTACATTGTCTTTTAATGGGGGGGGGCATTTTGCCCCTCCCCTACATTTTGAAAAAATGCCATATAAGAGGGGGCATTTGCTCCCCCCCCCCCCCCTTACATTAAAAAAAATGTCATAAAGTTGTTATTTGCCCCCCCCCCTTGAAAATTTTTGCCGCCCCCCCCCCCTGGAAAAATTCCTAGCGACGCCCATGTCCACAGCTATCAATGTTTAGTGCCACGTTACATACGTTTTGTCCCTGTGATGTGGCCTTAAAGTTGTTTCTCCAACTTCTTGGTCAATAGGCTTCGTCTTGAAAACTAAGTCAGTGGAGATTAATTATGCAATCGCATTTTCAAGAGCTGAGTGCACTGCAAAGTTATACAAAATGTGTTCGTTGTTTATTTTGTTTAGTTTTTTTTTTTATGAAAATGTAACGAATTATTCAACACCAAAAAAAAAAATGTAACTTAACTAAGTTATTGTTCAAACTATGCTAATGTATTTTTTGACTACGTCCCTTCAAGAGGAATGTAGCTGGGTTTATCCTTGATGAACTATATATTCTGTTGACATCTTCAAAGTAAATTTTAAGCAGGCGGGAGAAGATGTGGAGGGAAGAGGGGGGGGTGAGTGTGGCCAGGTGCTTGGCAGTGTGACAGTTTAAATAAAAATGACACTGGGTCCAAATATATGTTTAAAAATATCTGACTTGAAAAATAAATAACCTAAGCGTGAAAGTGGGTGTTGGGAGTCCATCGGAAGATAAATGGTAGCATTCTTCTGGGTCAACGTGTTGGTACACGTGACTCGTGTAATGTCATGTGACTATGTGTTCTTTTTATATAATATCAATGTTAAATAAGTATGAGGATAATCTGCGTCATAAATAAGAGGAGGGAAGACAACATCAAAGAGAAAGCGAGACAGAGAGAGAGAGAGAGGGGGGGGACAAATGGGATAAAAAAAATAACGGCATATATAATCATATCAGAGTTATAGGAACAGAAGATTGTCAATAAAGTCAATGCTGATTATTATCGCTATAAATAAGTCTTCCCTGTAACATTTTGAGAAAAAAAAATGACTGGCGGGGAGGGGCGAAATGTCTGGAGGGGAGGGGCGAAATGACTTCATGTCAAAACAAAACGTGTGAAAGTCGCCCACTTGGAGGACACCGTGAAACTTTCGGGAGTCAGGTATAAATGTTGGGGGGACGCAGGTATTTTAGTTCAGTGTAATCTCCGTGACGGACACCAGCGTGACTGACCAAGTCATCTGTTTGGCAGACAACAGTAGCTTGTAAGTACAAATAAATTGAACCATGTAGTAGACATTCATACTTTGTCTGAAGATAGGGACCAGGATTATTTGAGACATTGGCGAGTGTAAGGGGAGACAAAACACAACTTTGTGTAGAGACTACCATATTCTATTTACTTGGATATAAATCAATAATACGCTTGTATTTGTAAAACATGATTTATAAAAAAAAAAGACTGTTGTTATTGCCCTTTAAATATTTGGACTGTTGACATTTGACAGAAAAGTTTTGTTCCTTATTTATTTATTTATTTTTTTTTTTGGCTGATCTAGGAGATCACATTGACATTTGTTGAACTTGCAGTCAAACATCATATTTCATTAATGATAGCTAATAAGCTTCTAATTTCATGTAGCCAGCTTGATTGACATTTGTTGAACTTGCAGTCAAACATCATATTTCAGTAATGATAGCTAATTAACTTCTAATTTCATTTAGCCAGATTGATTGTAGGTGCAAGACGAAGTGATGGCCACACTGACGGTGTTGTTTTTATTTCTCTGCCTTGTTGCCGTGGTAACAAGTCAAAGTAAGTCAATGGGTCACGTGAGTAAACAATGTTGTATTTAAAAGAAATTTAAAAAAAAAGCGTATGTATTGACTCCTTTAAGTCAAAACAGAATACTTAAAATAAAATTGTATGATTATTATTAACCTTTTACGGATTTGGTCAAAAAACGTATTACTTTTATACTTAATATATTTTTTCCCTTTTTCAAATTAAAAATATAATTTCAGTAACTGACAGCCACAATGAAAGCTCAAACAAATATCAAACATTAAAAAAAAAAAACTACAATATTTGGATGTATTTTAATAGTAAAATAACAGCTGCTAAATAGTAATGTGTATTGTAACAGTAACTATGATCTCTATTTCAGTGGATATGAATATGCTGATGTATATGATGTATCTCAAAAAACTTGACATGACTCACATGTTACCTTACTTCCTTATGATGCAACAACAGCAACTGCCAGCCATGGGTACTGATGGCACAGGTCAACAACAGCCTCCACCATTCTAAATTTTTTATCCATGACTACTTTTTTTTTTAGTTTCTGATTTAAAGAAAATATTTCAATTACATGGGCAGGTATCCGCCTTACTACCTAAAATTGTTCATTTTTTTTTAAAAAAGGAGCCAGTGTATAAGCATTTTTTCCACAGCCATTTCTTTGTTAACTTATAATTGTGTACATTTAATCATTTATTTATTATCTAATGTCTCATTTAAAATTTTGTTTCCGTCTATAACTTTTTTTTTGTCGTTTGTGAAATTATGTACCATTTGAGACCTTTATCATGCTAAATGCATTCTCATTTTTTTTTAATTCTATCACCATTTTTAATACAATTTTTCTATTTGATGAATTTCCATACGGCTTTGTCAACAAGTTGGCATTATATTCAACATAAAGACGCATATTATTACCAAATGTTTTGTCTTAAATTATTGTGTCAACTGTCAAAAGTATTATGTGATGTTGTCGCGCCAAGTGTGGTACACAGGATAACATGTAAACATATAGCCATGTTATTTATATTCCATGACACGTAGAACAAAACAAAATCTAGAAGCTTTTTTTTCATTTCGTTCACATTGAACCAAAAGATGAAAACAATATGAAGATATGATTTCAAGACAAATAATGTAATATAAACAAACGTGGGTCAATGTTTAGTCCTAATTGAATAAAGAAGAAAATCATTGTTCACACATAAACATACTGTACAAACAAATCACTGTCAATATTTTGTACAGACCACAAATTATATATTATATAATATCTAAACTGTGGTACAGGCTAAAAAGTGCTAACATTTAGGACAGACAAATGTGTAGGCCTACTAAATAGTGCCGAAAGTAGTACAAATTTAAAAATATACCCGAGTCAACATTTAGTACAAAAAAATAAATGTCGACATTTAGTAAAAAACAAAAACCGACAACAAATAAATGTTAACATTTAGTACAAAATGTACAATTTGTACTATGGCAAAAACAGTCAAAAATAGATGTGAACTTACATTACAAACAGTACTGGATAAACCTATAACCTGCTTTGGGTAACAAGGCAAGATGGGGCATCAAAAATTTTTTGCCAAATTTACCTTTTAAATTTACTACAAATATAACACTTTTTCAAAATTTAAATGAAATGAATAACTTTTGTTTAAAAAGTGATATTTTTTTATGGTTATAAAATTTTAAATACCAAATATGAAACATTGCTAGCCGGATGTCTGGTCTATATAGGGGAGCAGAGTTTGAAAAAGTTCATTATGAACACTTGGTAAAAAATACTTTACAATAAATTCATACAGAAGGAGGAGGGGGGCAAAATTTAAGGTCACTACTTAGGGTATCAAAAGGGACTTATTGCGATAATGAAGGTAAAGACTTCACCAAACAAACTAATACAAAATAATTGAGCCAACACTTCAATTTGAACAATCACTTCCAACAATACAAACTAACACTTGCCGCAAGAGCCATAAATCAAAAACTAAAAATGAAACTCCCAATGATTTTTTTGTTTTAAATGTTACATTTATTCAGTTCAAAATAACCTATTGAGATTATTCTAATTTTGGCTATAGCCTTTATTAATCCACCGTCCACGGGAAGAGTTATTTCTGTGTCCTACATGCTCTGACAGGATTCCTTCGCATTTCTGTCTGGGATATTGAACTCAATTTGATCCCTATATTGTTCATGATCGCCTACATCTGTATAACATTGGTGAAATAAAAAATATATATCATTTTAGTAACTATTTTATTAGTAGGAAAATTAAAACAAAAAAAAATCATTTTAAAAATATGAATATCCGTACTTCAATATTCCTCCTTTCCTTAGTTATTCCTCTTCAATCACTCCCTTCTTTATGACCTCATTCAAATGTCTAAATTGTCTTATTCCCTTCTCAATTATCTCTCCAAAATCATCCTTTATCTCAGCCCATTAATTATCTCAGTCGAAGTCAATTATCTCACGCATGTGTCAATTTTCTCACTCAGGAGCCGGCGCGCGAGGAGGGGCAGCCCGAATACTTTCAGGGACCCCGAAGCCTGTAGGGCTCAATCGCTTTCGAAAATTATTTTTTCGCTCCGGTTCTGAGAGTGTTGTCTGGAACCAGATTTTCTGGCAGCGATTTACTGCGTTGTCATAAGTCAAGTATATCCACCCCACCCCCTCCCAGTCTACTCCAGTCAACCAACCCACACCTATTCATACTCAGTCAATTCACTTCATATGTGTATTAGGTATAAGGATTCATTCTTTCAAAATTATTTTTCCCCTTCTTTCACCCCCACCACAGCCGAAGTGCAATAGATGGGAAGTGAGTGACGTAACTAAGAAGGGCGGATGGAAGGGCGGATGGAAAGGGGCGATGCGGTATGCCCAGTTGCACTATTCCGTTTAAGATGTGCGTGTGTGCACACTTCTTTTCGAGCAATCACACTGCACTTTTCGAGCAAGCTCCACCTGCTTTTCGACGATACTACTTTTCCGAGCGAGCTCACATTATAGCAGAGAACATAAAAGTTGCCCTTTAGTAAGCTGCGCACAGTTAATATATTTTACTGGGTTGGGGAATTTTTAGAGGGAACGTTTTAGAGGGAACTTTTTTCCGGGTGACAATTAGTCACCAGCAAGGTCTTTGTCAAATTTTCTATTTTGGAGTTGTTGTTTTTTTGCCGGTAATGGTGCATATTGTTAATTCACTACAAAACGTATTTATTACATGGAAGCATATGTGGGTGACTAACACAGCTGACAGTTCCGTAACCTTGTTCAGGAACCCACTTAAGCAGGAAGCAACATGGAAACTTTCCAACAGGATCTGGGGACAAAAATCCCGAAACGCCTACAGCGCACCTCCATCCATCCGTTGACTTTTACAATGACATTTTTCATCTTAAGATTCTGCCCCTGATAATCTATCACACACGCACACTATGGGTATTCCTTTTGGAACTGTACAATTCCACGAAAAGAAAATGGATCCGCAATTATTCAAGCTCTGTCAACTATCTCTTGATTAAAAACATACTTTGTATAAAAATATGTCTCAGTCAGCCCAGCAGTCAGTCAATCTTTTGTCCCAGTCATACAGTGGGTCTC
>JAGDYQ010000025.1:1292144-1319827 GCA_021962125.1 Bulinus truncatus | reverse complement strand
GTCTAACTGTCCGATATTCTAGTGTCACAACTATGTTGGTCTAATTGTCCGATATTCTAGTGTCACAACTATGTTGGGTCTAATTGTCCGATATTCTAGTGCCACAACTATGTTGGTCTAATTGTCCGATATTCTAGTGTCACAACTATGTTGGTCTAATTGTCCTATATTCTAGTGTCACAACTATGTTGGTCTAATTGTCCGATATTCTAGTGTCACAACTATGTTGGTCTTATTCGACGTGTGGCAACTGCCGGTAAGCAGACACTCGAATGAACAGACCAAGGATATTTTTTTTTCCTTCGTTTCTTCTTTTCAGACTCAAGAACGTTTTCTGGCAACGTGCGTGACATCCCAGAATTTCGTTCTTTGAGGCGTCACAGGCTCAATAGTCTGACACAGAATTTTTTGTCACACAAGACGGTGATCAATAAACAGATCAGTTGTGACTTACTTCTGTCTGTTGCTTGGACATTTTTTTGTAACTTTTTATGCCATCTATCTATCTATCTATCTATCTATCTATCTATCTATCTATCTATCTATCTATCTATCTATCTATCTATCTATCTATCTATCTATCTATCTATCTATCTATCTATCTATCTATCTATCTATCTATCTATCTGTCTGTCTGTCTGTCTGTCTGTCTGTCTGTCTGTATATTGATACATCTATCTTTATGTTGATATGAATGTCAGTAAGTATATATGTCTGTTTGTAAAGCTGTCTGTCTGTTAAATGTCTGCCGGCAATACCATAAATGTCTTACGATGATTATCAGCTCCAGGCGTACAACTGTTCTGAGGCTCATACGAAAAAATGCTACTGACTAAAATAGAATGTAATTGTTCGATTCTATTTGCACTTTTCCACCAGCCTGGTAAAGCAGTCAAACGTTATGTAGAAATATACTTTACAATTATTAAAAAACGGAAATACTTTGTAAATGTCATACATTGTTCTATACAGAAAATTTGAGATGAAACAAGCGGAATGAGTCAAAACAGTTTTCTTTCTTTTAGCCCAACCACAACTTGTATAATTTCAAGTAAAAAATCATACATCATTGTTACACACAAACACAAAACAACATTAGACGTGTAAGTAAAATTTTGCCAATTTTTTACCCCCACCCCCTTCCTCCCCCCCCCCCTCTCAAAAATAAACTAACTTATAATAAATTAAAAAATTGAACCCAAGCCCCCCAGTGAGCATAGTTTTAGACTTGAGTCTAATGTTTGTTACCATTTAGAGGTGAGAGTACACTCCCCTCGCTCACAGCCAGACAGAGTTATGCTATTACGTCTCTAATGATGTGAGTACATCTTAATCCCGACATTAGCTGTACCGTCTAGAGCTGGCAAGGACAGTCGAGGCCAGAACATAAGGCTAAAGTGATTTCAAAAGGGGCGAAGGATGAATCCCCCTAGTGGACAGTGTCACAGAATGTTACCAGGACAGAGTTAGTATGTAGTTTCCCGGTCAGTGCTGACCTACAAATTTATCGTTAAGTGTTGGTGGCAGCAAGAGGCTATTATCAGACAGAAGACGTATAAAACCGACGAAATAATTACAGAGAACCAGACCCATAAATATAAAGCTGAAACAGCACAATGACATTCATAGAGCTGCAACGTCATTACACATTTCATACGGAAAACTGTAACAACACCAACACTTAACATCCATAGACCTGTGACAGACATTTTAATATTACAACTGACCAACAATGTTGCATAGCCTAGAAATTATGTCGCCTGGTAAGTTGGAGACTCAGACACTTCTTGTGGATAGCCCTAGGACACCCACTTTTAAAGAGTACCATTTAACTACGGGTACTCTCAGATTTTATGCTATAAAAGGACAGACACTTTTACCTAGGTTCCACAAGTATCCCCTAAGTACCTAGGTCCACCGAGTATCCCCTAAGTACCTAGGTCCACCGAGTATCCCCTTAGTACCTAGGTCCAGCAAGTATCCCCTTAGTACCTAGGTCCAGCAAGTATCCCCTTAGTACCTAGGTCCAGCAAGTATCCCCTTAGTACCTAGGTCCACCAAGTATCCCATTAGTACCTATGTCCACCGAGTATCCCCTTAGTACCTAGGTCCACCAAGTATCCCCTTAGTACCTAGGTCCACCAAGTATCTCCTCAGTACCTAGGTCCACACAAATTTAGCTAAACGCAAACATAGTTTCACACAAATATAGCTTCACATAAATGTAGCTCAACACAAATATAGCTTCACGCAAATGTAGCTTCACACAAATATAGCTTCACACAAATACAGCTCAACACAAATATAGCTTCACACAAATTTAGCTAAACGCAAACATAGCTTCACACAAATATAGCTCCACATAAATATAGCACCACATCAATAGTTTACAGATGAGGGTATATGTGTGTACCTTGATTTAATGCAGGTAATTGTATAGTATTGTAAGTCTCCTATGTACCGATGCCAGTACGGCTGTGAGTTCAAATGCACAGGCTCTCAAATTGTTGGTGGCGGTTACAAATTTCGGGTGGGTCGTGACAAAATTTAGATTCATCATTAAAAGTTGTTACAACTTAATCTTTTGTTATCTAAAAAAACTTAACCTTATAAATCTACCAAGCCATATAGTTAATATCTATCTATCTATCTATCTATCTATCTATCTATCTATCTATCTATCTATCTATCTATCTATCTATCTATCTATCTATCTATCTATCTATCTATCTATCTATCTATCTATCTATCTATCTATCTATCTATCTATCTATCTATCTATCTATCTATCTATCTATCTATCTATCTATCTATCTATCTATCTATCTATCTATCTATCTATCTATCTATCTATCTATCTATCTATCTATCTATCTATCTATCTATCTATCTATCTATCTATCTATCTATCTATCTATCTATCTATCTATCTATCTATCTGTCTGTCTGTCTGTCTGTCTGTCTGTCTCTCTATCTATCTATCTATCTATCTATCTATCTATCTATCTATCTATCTATCTATCTATCTATCTATCTATCTATCTATCTCTCTCTCTCTCTCTCTCTATATATATATATATATATATATATATACATGTATGTATGTATTCAATGGTGACGCGTTTATTCTCATTCTTTTATCGTAATGCGTATTTCTTTGCAGGTGGACGCTAAAACAAATTTCGTAGTGGTTGGTTTGCGAAAGTTGTTGTCAAAGTCTGAGTCCCACTGTGCTAATTTAATGGAATTTTTTCCATTGTGCCATGAAGCTAGTGATGTATTCATGTGATGTACGACTGTATGTGCTAACGTAATACAAGAGTATTTGTAGTGCATGCATCGATGAACTAATGTACTAAAAATAATAATACAGCACTACAGTCAGTCAAGTAGTTAGTTACCTCCATGACTTATCGATCTTACCGCAGTACCACGGGAGAAACTTTACCAGGCTAAATTTAGTAACAATGATTAACGGTTTTGAAATAAAGTAAAAATAAACTTCGGTATTTCATTTAATCCCACCCCCCCCCCCCCAAAAAAAAACCAGAGATACACTATTCCCTTAGAATATAGACATGTTTAGATCAAATAGTTCAGCTAGTCGTACCATTATCTATCTTTTTATATCAAGTTTTTTTTTTATCTTGTATCAATTAATGTGAGTTGATTACACCTGTATGCCTGTTGAAACGAGTGTGAATGCAGATAGACTACACACATTCTAAACTAACAAAAGGATAGATAAAAACATATTCCAAACAGAATCTGGTTGAACATTTGGTGTCTGGTTTTATATCCTGGGCGAGGTCAGCCCTAAAGTTTGCTATCAAGTTCAGAGAAACTTTACCAAGGTGAAAATATCGTGGGGGAAAGAAAATATAAAATGGAACAAACAACATTCCTAGGTTGTATCGCTAACAGCTTCCACCTGGTCAAATCAGCTCACGATTTATTTCAGGAATTCTGCCAGGCCTTTTGATATTGAAGATTGAATTAATCTAAACAATAAATATGAAATTAAAATAACGAAGTCCGGCTCCCCCCCCTCCCGCATTTTTTTTTCCAATATTTGCGGTATGGCATGTTCATATAAATAGCTCCTTTTAATTCTGAGAGATTTGACATGACACACATTAAACTTTGACATGACACACATTAAACTATGACATGACACACAGTAAACTATGACATGACACACATTTAACTTTGACATGACTCACATTAAACTATGACATGACACACATTAAACTTTGACATGATACACATTAAACTATGACATGACACACATTAAACTATGACATGACACACATTTAACTTTGACATGACTCACATTAAACTATGACATGACACACATTAAACTTTGACATGATACACATTAAACTATGACATAACACACATTAAACTATGACATGCTTTCATTTGATGAAGATGTGACAATTAAAATAATGAATATTTTCCTATTACTGATTTTCCCATCGTACTAACAGACGAATCGTTGTTGGCGTTATATATGTTGATTATACCTGTACGCCAGGTTATGGACCTGTTCAATATTCAACCGTGGTTGTAATGGAGAGCAGCAACAAGACGAAATAGTTTATCTATCGATCCTGCTCTGGGATTCCCAGTAAAGCCCTGAACCAGATGTCCACTATATTTAGTGATCTCTGTCTCATAGTTCAGCACTAAATCAAAGGGAAACACCATTCACCATAAAACTGACTGTATTTAAAATAAAACTTTGTCATAGTGGGAAGGGGGGGGAGAGGGAGAGAGATGTGGAGGGGGGGGGTCACGTGATATTTAAACTTAATCATTGTCGAGACTGAATTGATCGCGGGGCCTACTTTTAAAGACATTTTAGTCGTTTAGTCGCTATGGTGAGACTGCCCACTCAATTCACCATTGAAGACATAGTTGTTGTTTCTTCTCTCCCCACAATAAGATCTCACGCTATAATCAGTGACTTTAAGGCAGTGGTTCTTAAACTTTTTACAGTACTTCCCCATCCCCTCCCCCCCCAACCCCCCAGCCCCCTCTCAAGACTTCCGCAACTTTAGGAAAAAATATCAACTCACCAACGTACATTCCATCCAGCCCGTATCTGTAATATGTGTATGTCTATCTGTTGATATGTGTACCTCTTTATCTGTCTATCTGAATACCTGAGTACATGTCAATATATGTATGTGTCTATTTGTATACATATATATATATATATATGTATATATATATATGTGTGTGTGTGTGTGTGTGTGTGTATATGTGTCTGTCTATCTGTGTATCTATTTATCAGTCTATCTGTGCATCTCTTTATCTGTCTATCTATTTACCTGTCTAAATGTGTACATTTCTATTCGTGTATCAGTCTGTCTATCTGTGTATCTATCTATCTGTGTATTTGTATATCCGTCTATTTGTCTATCTGTGTATCTGTTCACTTACCTATTTCTGTTGTTACTTAAAACATGAATACAATCTTGCTGCATCAAAACAGTTATATCAACTTATCTTTTCCTCATACATTCAATGAAATGCATTTAGCCGCCTCAGACACAATTATGTGTGGATATTATTATTATACTTCATGTACACACTTTAAATATAAATCTTTATGCACTATAAGCAGAGTGTTTGTCCAGTCTGTCTGTCTGTCCAGAATGTTTGTCCAGTCTGTTTGGAGATCTATTTTTTTTTCAATTCTGGTCCTCACCTGTGCAGTTGTTTATTATTTTGCTCACATTTTCATCAAACACGCCCCGACTTCACACATTAATTAATCTATAAAGATGTCCTAATTCAATTAATGCCCATGAAGATAATTAGCCACATTATTAGACGCATACATTTGCTATCAAGTTCGCCTCTTCCATTCAGGTGATACACGCAGAGAGTAGGTAGAGAAGTGAACTCACGGGCTTCACCTTCACGTTCCAGTCTTTCTTCTCTTTCTTACTTACATTAATAATTGAAAAGTGTTTTTTTTTTCACTATCGGTTATTAGAGCATTTTCGAAAAAAAAATGCTATAATGTCCCCGTTTTGTCTGTCTGTCATCACCCTAGATCTGAACAACCATAAATCCTAGACCCATGATGTATATATCATTTTGTAGGTCTTGGCCTGCCATGTGTGCATCAAAAGTCCATTTCGCGATCTGACCTCTGAGGGCCGAAAATGGGGGCTTATTAAGTACCTTTTTTACTATAAAAGCTATATTAACAAAGGAGCGCCCTAGAACTCAGCAACCATAAGTCCTAGACCCATGATGTATATATCATTTTGTAGGTCTAGCCCTGCCATGTGTACATCAAAAGTCCATTTCGCGATCTGACCTCTGAGGGGCGAATAAAAGGGCTTTTTATGTACCTTTTTTTTTACTATATAAGCTATATTAACAAAAGGGGCGTACAAAGGGGCGTAACTCATTATTTATTTTTGTAACAGTTATTCAACATGACTTACTTCCATTACTTTTTAAAAAAAAAACCATAATACATAAAACGAAAATGCGCTAAAACGTCCTGTGTCCAAGATTGGAACAGGCTTAATTGTTTGTTTTTTTTATTTCTTTAGTACTTTTAAAGCTTTCCATTACTTTTTTTCCCCATAAATTCACATTTCTTTTAGTTTTTTAATTGGTTTTCCTATTACTGGAAATTATGTACAATTTAAACCGCTTTTTATTCATTCTCTAATGTAAAAAAAATGAATACATTAATGATAAATGTTTTTTTTTTATTTGTGTCGATACATTGTTCCCGATTTATTTTTTCATCACTCTGTGGTGACGATGTAGTATTACGGCTAGAATCGTTCAAATTATGGGACAGATCTGCACCTGCCACTAACAAGCCATAAAGAGAGGAGAGAGAGGGGGTGCGCTACATAAGTGTCCAAAGTGTGATTACCTCTCAGTCTGCGTAAATTTGTCAAAGCTCACCCTAACATAGGCCCTTGTACAATAGATGCCCATTCTTACGTCATAATATATCTATATAAATAAAAGCGATTTGTGTTCTGCGTTAAATCGAAAGTAAAGAATTAATACAACAGTATTCCAGTTTAAAATTCAATCATGAAAAAATCGGATCTGCCCGAAACCAAAAATAACCTACCATACCGATCAAGCCTTAGGGGATATAACTCTATGCAAAGGTTCATCACGGTACAGATAGTCTTTGATAATAGACTCTCAATTAGCCATCACGTATTGCATGAAATGCACCCCCGCCTCCAAATCCTTTCATTCACCACTTGTTTCCACCTATGTAACATTTTGATTCGTCATATGAATCCTGGCGTCCTATGCGACACTTCTTTCCATTCACTTTTTTACGGAACGTGTAATGACCATTAAGAAGTAAGTCATGATTGGCCTTATGTGCAAGAAATGACAGAAGGAACATGCACCGTATAGTAAATGAATGCATGTCTATGTGTTGATGATCTACCTATCTATATACTATCTCTCTGTCTATCTGAGTGTCCTTCTACCTAGTTATTATTTTTCCCCATCTGTGCCTATCTATCTCTCTATTTATACAGTATCTGCACGTCAGTCTGCGTATGTATATGTCTGTCTATCTATTGTTTATATTATCTATTAAAAAACATCTATTGATGATTGGAAAAAATGAGACTAATACCCTTTACATACTTCCATTCTGTTTGAATTCTGGTGGTAGAAAACTTTTGTCTCTTGTTAAACCGAAACAGGTCAGTCTATATACGCAACAGGTCAGACTAAATACGCAATAGGTCAGTCTAAATACGCAACAGGTCAGTCTAAATACGCAACAGGTCATTCTATATACGCAACAGGTCAGTCTAAATACGCAACAGGTCATTCTAAATACGCAACAGGTCAGTCTATATACGCAACAGGTCAGTCTAAATACGCAATACGTCAGTCTAAATACGCTGAGAGTAATTACTCTATTATTAGACAGACTCAACTATAATACTGTTGTAACTTAATATAGAATGACACACAAGTCACGTGGGTTCAAAATAATTGCACACATATAATTTATTTATTACTAATCTACTGTACAAGGAAATCTAACACTTAAACTAAACTAATACATCCAGAAGGAAATAACTATAATCGAGTCGAACGTGTTGCGTCTCAGGTAACCAACTCGCTGTCTAAAAATAACTAACCTGCTGTCCACTTTTTCTCTGGTCACTAACTTATAAGAAATAGTCCGAATAGATCCCCTCCCCCCCCCCTTCAAACTAGGTCACGTGACTGGTCTATCGATGAATCGTCTCTGATGCTAGCGCCAGTTGAGGAGGAGAGAGGAACGACTGCGGTTTACCCCCCCCCCCCCCCACCATCTCTTTTTTTTTTTACACACACCTGTCCAGGTGATAAAATGGCGCAGTCGTGGTCCATTAGAAGGCAACGACCACGCTTTCGAGGGAGTTACAACAATACAGTATAAATTAACTTTGCCCGAATCATTTACCAACAAATCTTTTAAAACAAACTCACGCCATTGAGTGACCCATAGTATTGGTACTTGGTGTTATGTGAAGGACTCGTTATTATTATTATTATTATTAGATTATTGCGTATTTCTTTCGGTAGGTCTTAAAATAAAAGCGAAGACAATGAATGCAACAGGTGTGAGAAAATATTTTTATTGCCTATAAACGCTCCACTCATCTGCTCTTGGTTTCACCCCCCCCCCTTCCGGGGGGGGGGGTCAAATTTAAGAACTCATTTTGGCCCGTGGGGTAAGAAATTACCCCCCCCCCCGGCATAGGCAAAGTTGTATACTTACTTTCAATTACACACCATACGAATGTATAACTGATGTAATCATTGCTGGAGATGGAGCGATAAAAATCAACAGTAGGATAGTACAAGCTGGTCCAGCATGGGGAATCTACAACTTTTATGAACATTGGCATCACGAATCACTCCAACAGCCTTAGCGGAAATTGACTTTCTCTTTTTTGGTTAAATACATCACATAGTGTCACATCAATCCGGCTTACGTCACTGAGATATGACCTTAGCCTTTGACCTATCTTCAGCTGCTGTTGACATTCTAAACCCTCATGCCTTTAACCTCTCCCTCCCCCCCAACCCCCTCCCCACTTCTTTTTGGTATAATCTTGAAAATAAACGTAGAACCGTTCGACCTACTTAAATATAATCCACCAGATTTCAATCTTTGAACGTTTAGAGAAATATCGCACTAACGCAAAATGTCGATTAAAACACACACACACACACACACACACACCATTGACCGATCGATCTTTCAATAAAATTTCAACATTTTATTGTAAGTGTACTTAAGAGGGGGGGGGGTGCGGGAGCGGCGGGGTTAAACTACAATTCATCGGCTACACTCATTTAAAGCTATTTATAGAAACGTTCTCGCTAGATGGCCAGCCCCGTAGCCAAGGGGGGTGGCACTGGGGGGGGGGGGGCGTGCCCCCGCCCCGCAAAGCGTGGAGTGCCCCCCGCTGGAAAAAGAAGAAAAGAGGAAAAAATAAAGAAAAAGTAAAGGTGCCACCCTTGCTGGGTATTGGTGCCCCCCCCTGCTGATTTTGACCTGGCTACGGGCCTGTAGATGGGTACTGCAGTACTTTAAGACTACTATACTAGTTTATGTTCCATACTATAGAAACTGTTCACTGACTGCCAACTACACAGACAATTGGCTGCAATTATTATAGAGAACTCAGTTTTCTATTTATTGATCTCCGTCTCACTGCGTCTTTATGTAAATCATTCCATATCGATCATCTTACTGGGGCAAACCCTTAAGGCCCCCAACGGCTTTTAAATAATGATACATGGGCCCAAAAAATGTACTTTGGCTAGGAACTTCTCATTTCTGAATCGCTGCTATAATCCGACGCACCCCCCCCCAATCCCCCCCTCAGTTCTAAAAAAATAAAAAAGAAATCAATTTAAAAAAAGAAAAACTAAAAATATTGACTGCAATGTTAAAAATATATAAAAAAAAAAATAAAAATGAAAGTTAACAAAGGATAATGGTTAGCCAATGGGCATGTTTGATATCGTAAGCAATTTGATATTTTCCCAAACGATTTTCTGAAACAATGAAAACCACGGAAACATAAATATAATACAACATTGAGCAAACGTGTACGTCTTTTTCTCCAGTTGAACTGGATTAGACTGACAGATATTAGATTGCATTGAGTATAAATCAATCAGTTAACAGATTTACCCAACAGCAATGCAGTCAGACGACTCAATACTGGGGGTGGGGGGAGAGAGAGAAAGAGAGCGGGTAGTGCGTGCTTCCTGTATCGAAGTCTCGAGAATGCAACGGGGCATCTTGACCTGAAGGAACATTACATCATTGATTCAACTGGTCCGTAATCTCTGATATTACCGCTGACTTGCTGTTCCATATAAATCATTCTTCTAATCACGTGATTCCCGTGCAGTAATCACCCGGACTAAAGTGGGCTAAAGGGGAAGATCCGATAGTTCTATTTTTATCTTAAACTGTGGTAGTGTTGTCGTGTATCTTAATAAAATGCATGAACCCATTTTCTGAATTATTGATAGAGAAAAATTGAAGCGTATAAAGGTATAGACTGGGTATATGCTGAGCCTAACAAAGTCGTTGACATGAGAACCAGTTGTACATATTCTGCCTTACAAATGTTCCATATTCTGTTATTCCAAAGTTCAGTATTATACCTTGCAAATGTTCCATATAAAGCCTGGCAAATGCTTAACAAATGTTCCATATTCTACTTTATAAATCCTCCATATACTGTCGTTAAAAAAAGTCCCATATCCTGTCTTACAAGTGTTCCATACCCTGTCTTACAAATGTTCCGTATGCTGTCTTACAAATGTTACATATCCTGTCTAACAAATGTTCTATATCCTGTCTTACCAATGGCATGTACAAGTACAACTACACTTACATATCCTACTGAAGAGCTCACTATCAGCTCATTACTTGAAGTGGCTCGGAATTAATTTGACTTTTATTCATCTGTAAACTGGCACCATTCTATTTCGAAAGGACGACAAATCCTTACGAACTTGGGTCAACTCTTAAGTAAAGTCCAGACCTGGCGAATGACGTAAGGGTGGCAGTACGGTGAGTGAGTGTGGCCACGTGAAAGACAAAGTCCGGGCTGAGCGATATGGCGGGAAGCGTGTGATAACGAGCAGAACAAACCGCAGCGTGGCCGAAACCAGGAATGGTGGGGAAAAAAAAAGAAAGGCCGAAGGGAGGATGAGAGAGGTGGAAAACGGATAGAGAGAGGGGTTATTTGTACTTCAATCTCGACAAGGAAAGGTCATGTCGTTGTACGTGTGGGATGTCAGTATTCCTCCCCAACCCCAACAACCACCTCATCCCAACACTACGCGAGTACGCCCCGTTCTCTATTCATCCCCTCGCCCCCGCCCTGTTCCACCTCCTGAAGGGAAATCAATGCTGATTACATTACTGGGATCAGCTTTCAAAAGACAACAAATTTTAAAAGCTAATATTTTTGTTCCACTGGCGTGATTCAGTCTTTTGTGTGAGTGCAACAGTTCTCTTTGATATATTTTTAGTACAACGTCAACAATTATTTCTTATACAATAATCAAATGCCAGGGGTAACCAAAATTTTCTAAGTAAATATTTGGAGTACACATTTCATACTATATGTAGTAGCCCTAGAGACTGGTAGAGATATTACAGGCTGATAAGACTAAAGAAATATTTTGTTAAATATATATATATATATATATATATATATATATATATATATATATATATATATATATAAATGTCTCTTTGTGGCATTTGTCTTTTTAAGATAAGTTGGCAAACATTTAAAAACGTATTTAATTAAAATCAAATGTGTTATTGCAATCTTGATGTGAGAATAGTCAAATGTGTTATTGTAACGTTGATGTGAGAATAGTCGAATGTGTTACTGTAACGTTGATGTGAGAATAGTCAAATGTGTTACTGTAACGTTGATGTGAGAATAGTCAAATGTGTTACTGTAACGTTGATGTGAGAATAGTCAAATGTGTTATTGTAACGTTGATGTGAGGATAGTCAAATGTGTTACTGTAACGTTGATGTGAGAATAGTCAAATGTGTTATTGTAACGTTGATGTGAGAATAGTCGAATGTGTTACTGTAACGTTGATGTGAGAATAGTCAAATGTGTTACTGTAACGTTGATGTGAGAATAGTCAAATGTGTTACTCTAACGTTGATGTGAGAATAGTCAAATGTGTTACTGTAACGTTGATGTGAGAATAGTCGAATGTGTTACTGTAACGTTGATGTGAGAATAGTCAAATATGTTACTGTAACGTTGATGTGAGAATAGTCAAATGTGTTATTGTAACGTTGATGTGAGAATAGTCGAATGTGTTATTGTAACGTTGATGTGAGAATAGTCAAATGTGTTATTGCAATGTTGATGTGAGAATAGTCAAATGTGTTATTGTAATGTTGATGTGAGTATTTTACTGTCCGTTTCAATTTTTTAATTGTCGATAAAGGTATTAGAACCTGTGTACGATAGAAAGAGTGATCAACAAACAGATAGACTGACACTTTGGCAGAAATAAAGACAAACAGACAAGCAGACAGGCTTAAACACAGATAACAAACATATAGTAAGGCAGGTAAAAAACAGACAAATAGAGAGACAGGTTAAAATCAGACAACTGATAGATAATAGAGCAGGTAGTGAGACAAACATACTGGCATGACGATTAACAAAAATAAACATAGAGAGTCGGCGGAAAGACAGGTACACAGACAGACAGATAGACAGAGAAACCCTTTGAAAATGGTTACTCACTATTGATTGATGTTAGGCCCAGCACAAACTAATGCACATGATTGTCGCCCGTGGCACTGAGGTTATATTTGTGCGTTGTGTGTGTAACAATCTATTTCTCTGCAGAGTTCTCCCACCCTGGCCATTTGTTACATACAAATATAAAAAAAATCCATGCCAGCTCCGTTTGATGTAAATGTCACATCACCAATCTGCAGTCCAATGTTTTCTTCACAATTATTTTCCTTCTTTCAAATTGTCCCCGCCCAAGGTTTTTTTCTAATATTCGAATCTTGTCTCGTTCCGTTATGAATTGAGAGATTAGAATACAGACATGTGGAATGAGATATTAGAATAAGGCTTGTGAATTTCGAGGCTAGAATACAGACATGTGGATTCAGAGACTAGAATACAGACATGTCTCTCTGTCTCCTCACTTGGCATTACTCCCATGTCTCTCTGTCTCCTCACTTGGCATTACTCCCATGTCTCTCTGTCTCCTCACTTGGCATTATTCCCATGTCTCTCTGTCTCCTCACTTGACATTACTCCCATGTCTCTCTGTCTCCTCACTTGACATTTCTCCCATGTCTCTCTATCTCCTTACTTAATTTACTCCCCAATATAGAATATAGAGTATTGATTCAGAGACTAGAATATTGATTCAGAGACTAGAATACAGACATGTGGATTCAGAGACTAGAATACAGACGTGTGGATCCAGATACTAGAATATAGACGTGGATTTAAAGACTAGAATACAGACATATTGATTCAGAGACTAAAATACAGACATGTGGAACCAGAGACTAGAATACAGACATAATGATTCAGAGACTAGAATACAGACATTGATTCAGAGACTAGAATACAGACATGTGGATCCAGAGACTAGAATACAGACATGTGGATCCAGAGACTAGAATACAGACATATGGATCCAGAGACTAGAATACAGACATGTGGATTCAGCGAGAGTATGTCATTGCAAATGAACTACTAAATAATACCACATTAACTCTTGCACATATTATAATCTAGCGAATGGAACAAGGGCAGATAAAAAGAAAGTTTAAAGATATCTATTTTTAAAACGCGTAATTTGTGAAGTTGCCTGTAACGACTTCGCTGAGTGGTATTGTCGTATGAATGAAACTTCAGCTCACGTTTATTACCATCAATGCACTTTCATTAGTCAGCTGTTTACAAGTTGTGTTTTTTTTTTGCTGTCCATAGCTCATTCGAAAAATATGACGTCTTAGACGGGCTTAGAAATTGTGGAGCCCTATTTGGAGCATTTTTTTCTTTTTTTTGCAGCCCTGCTAGAAATGAGTTGTTCTGGGTGGTGAGCTAATTCTGAAATCTGTAGGGCGGGCTAAATGCAGGGGGGGGGGGTTTAATTCCCAGCATGCACAGATTCTAACCTCAGTAACCCGCGGCGCCTCCTTGTCTATTGCACCATTGGTAACGGCGGGGGATGAAAGATGGGCGACTCAGTAAAATAATGTTCCCTTAGCCCTACTGGGCCATCGGGACAGATGAAGTGTACAATTCACCTGTTTCTATAACCTCGGCATATGAAGGGATTGTGTGGTTAGCACAACGTCCAATCGCCTTTACTTCCCCAACTTAAGGTCAGGTTCCCATTTAAAGCTGGGTGAGACGCCTTTGCCAAATTTCACCTGGAAAAATTCCATGGGGGCTCACTGAGGATCGAACCCATGACTCTCAGTTCGACAGTCCAGTATCTACACCACTCGGCCACCCGTCCCACTATCCTCTCAGTGGCTTTACAAAAAAAAATACGAAAAAGGGGGAGTGGTGTTCATTCTGTATGTACGCTAGACTGTCGAAATGAACGCTCGTGGTTTAACCCTCGGTGAGAGATTATTTTTATTTTATTTCTCAAATTCAAGCTTAAAAAAATGGTTCCCATGAGTCCCTCCATGGCCATTGCACCCCCGGATATGACTGATATGAAAGATGGACAATACAGATACCGTCAGCATTAGTGGTTTATAGGATCTAACAGATAAACATCTCTTCCTTACAGGGACTTTACAAAATAAATAAAACCGAAAAACGTTGAGTCTAAATTATACAAGATCCTTCCCAATACTTTCTGTCTTTCATTGTGAGACAATGCCTAGTCACAAGTGTATGACATCCCAGACCCTGACATAACTTTGACTAAATTGCTTCCCTGGCTCCGACATAATTGTGACTATGTTACTTCCCTAGCTCTGACATAACCTTGACTACAATGTTCATATCACTTGCAGATTTGAACCTTTAAAATAGACTTAACTGACACAAGGAAGAGGTAGTATAAACCTCAGTCAATAAATACTATAATTTCCTTAGGTCAACGTTATAGTACAAGTTTATGTATCATTTCTTTGTTTTTCCGATACTTGGACATTAACGGAAACTATTTATTTCAACATTTCTTATCATTTATGTCTAATAGAAAATAAATTAAAAGGTGTTATTGTAACTTTTATTTACCACCTATAGTTACAAGAAAATTACTTCAATTTCTGATTTTTTTTTACTTATTTTATAAAAACAGTCCATGTTATGTAGTTAGCCTATGAACGTTATGTGATGTAGAATGTATTACTCAAATGTCTCTCTATCTCATCACTTGGCATTACTCCCATGTCTCTCTATCTCTTCACTTGGCATTACTCCCATGTCTCTCTATCTCCTCACTTGGCATTACTCCCATGTCTCTCTGTCTCCTCACTTGGCATTACTCCCATGTCTCTCTGTCTCCTCACTTGGCATTACTCCCATGTCTCTCTGTCTCCTCACTTGGCATTACTCCCATGTCTCTCTGTTTCCTCATTTGACATTACTCCCATGTCTCTCTGTCTCCTCACTTGACATTTCTCCCATGTCTCTCTATCTCCTTACTTAATTTACTCCCCAATATATCTATCTTCCACCCATCTCATTCACTATTTTTCACTTATTTTTTTCACCGGAAATTAACTGCGTTTATTATATAATACCTGATTACCTGAATTGTTAACTTATTGGTGACGTCATCGAGCCCTGGGCTGATGACGTCACAGCAAGCGTACATCACGTGACAGCTATCGATCCCAATGCACGAGATCCAGCAGGCTATTCAGAACAATCGGTCTAATTCCAGAATAATTGGCATGGAAAGGAAATGGACATTTTAAAGACCTATGTACTGCACGACACAAGTCAATAGACGAGACAGTCAGTCCATTTTACTGCGACTAATGTGAAGGACTTAAGTCAACGTAATGTATTATCAGTTCATTTTTACTGCGACCTACTTGAATGCAGTGGTATAACTAGGGAGGTCTTAGAGTAGACGGTTCGCTCCTGGCGTCAATTATTTAGCCGGAAGTAACGTCATTTTCACCACTTTTTAGGTGTTTTCGTCACGTAAATGTGGGGCGGCTATTACAGAGTAACGCGAGTCACGTCACTGTTTCGATGATGCTCAAAGTATTGTGTTGCAAGTACGATGTGATGGGATCTTCAGTGATAGTTGGTGTTCGCAGTACAGTCTCAGTTTTATATTGTGAGTTGTTGTTGTTTGCATAGTTTATGTACATACTTTGTGTGAGGACATCATTATTATTATTCTTTACATGGTGCTGCAGCCTTTACTCTTTGTTAATGGAGTCATAGTATCGGTGATGCCATTGCTGTTGTTCTTGTGGGTACTTCAATTGTCACACGGCACCCAATTCATTGTCTATTAGTGCAGTGGCGTCACTAGGGTTGGTGTCACCCGGTGCGGTAACTCAGGGTGTCACCCCCCTCTCATGACACCCCGGTCTCCATATTTTTTTTCAGACACCGTATATATGTGCGCATGCGCGACTTTATTATTTTTTTCCGTTTCCGGGGTCAGGATTTTAGCGATAATTGATATCTATAGGTCAGTGTAAGTATACCAATAATTTCATTAAAATAACGCACTGGCTCCTGATACGTCTAAGACGTACTACGTATTTTTTTTCGGGATACGTCTAGCAAACTTTGATGACGTCAGTAAACAGAATGAATGAGAACTCTTATTTACTGCAGACGTTGATGACGTCATTTACTGTTAATAATGGGAGATATATTTTTTTTTCGGGGACCATCAATAGATATTGCTCCACATCCTAACCCTACCCCTAACCCTAATTCTGAAAAAAAAAATCTGAAAAAAAAAATATAAGCTACAATTTTAATATATAATCAAAAAGAATGGCTCGGTTATTATGCAATTTCCCGCGAAAAGAAAATAACTTTAAATCATAAGAGTTCATCTTAGACGTATCCGGAACCGGTGCGTTAAAATAATAAATAATAAAAAGTACGCAGTGTCTGTTAATCGGAGATATATTTATTTATGTATAAAAATTAAATACGGCTTTGCATTATTTTAAGAATATAGGCCTAAAACTAGATATTTTGCAGTCGGGTGTCACCCCTCGTGAGGGTGTCACCCGGTGCGGTCCGCACCCCCCGCACCCCCCTAGTGACGCCACTGTATTAGTGCAAAGATCATTATAAACAGCAAATGTGTCGACTACGACATATTGTCACTAACACAATTACTGTACTACATTTTCGAAGACATAACAAATATAATACTTTCAATCAGAAAATGTTTTATTTTAGACTGAAATGAGATGAAAAGATGGAGAAATCTTGAACTATTTCAGTTTAAGAATAAACTAATTTACTTTGTTGGTGTGTGTTTTTTATTTTACTATGATAAATAAATTCAAATTCTTTGATGGTCAATAAACTGACGTTATTACATGCATTATTTTCCTTTTTTTATAATAAAATATTCATTTTATAATAACCGGGTGAAACCAGTCATTCATAATTTATTTGCCATTCATCTTTTGGAAATTTCATTATCATTGGAAAACTCCCAAATTCCAATGGCACAAAATTATAACTTCAAAGTAAATTGACGTTAATGAAAAAAACATTTGCTCGTGTCAGTTTAACCACCATACCTGATATAAACTGTTAAGTGTTATCATAAAGATAAAGATATAAACATTAGTAGAATATTTCAAGTACTGATCAGGCAAGTACAAGTACGTAATGTACAAGTTTAAGTATATTAGTATAAGTACTGAGGGTTGGGAATAATTTCCCAGTACCAAGTACCAAGTAACAAGTAACAAGTAACAAGTACGAAGTAACAAGTAACAAGTACCAAGTAACAAGTATCAAGTACCAAGTAACAAGTACCAAGTAACAAGTAACAAGTAACAAGTACCAAGTAACAAGTACCAAGTAACAAAGAACAAGTACCAAGTAACAAGTACCAAGTAACAAGTAACAAAGAACAAGTACCAAGTAACAAGTAACAAGTACCAAGTAACAAGTACCAAGTAACAAAGAACAAGTACCAAGTAACAAGTAACAAGTACCAAGTAACAAGTAACAAGTACCAAGTAACAAGTACGAAGTAACAAGTACCAAGTACCAAGTACCAAGTAACAAGTAACAAGTACCATGTAACAAGTACCAAGTAACAAAGAACAAGTACCAAGTAACAAGTAACAAGTACCAAGTAACAAGTACCAAGTAACAAAGAACAAGTACCAAGTAACAAGTAACAAGTACCAAGTAACAAGTAACAAGTAACAAGTACCAAGTATCCCATTTCTGTAAATCAGTGATAGCATATTTCTTTTTTTCTTTCTTTCACATTATGGTGAAGGCTAAAAAATAAAAATCTCTATGAAGCGGCAGCTAAAAAGTCCGGTTGATACCAGAGATGACCATCGGACGTCGGATAGTTATGGGATGAGGTGAGATTTAAATGATTGTACCGTGGTATCACCTGTGTTAGTCACCTAGAGGAAGGAACCTTATGCCGGCCTCACTCGTAACCATTCTCGGTTCAATCATATTATCGTGTTATTCACTTCAATGTCTGTCTGGCAGTGTGTTAGATAGGGTGGGAAGTGGGAGGGAGGGGGTGTTGTGTGGGAGAAGTTTAAAGTAGGTCAGGTCATCCTTTGTCTTGCCATTAATATGGGAATTAAAAGTGGAGGGTCGGGGAATGTTTGGTGGCTGGTTCCTTGAGTAAAAATTGCACCTTATACAAAATAAAGCTACTTTGTTTAGTACACTTGTTAGTGAGTTCAACAAAAAATAATTAGCAGTACATCAATTTTTAAAAATGTATAAGTTTTGAAAGTAGTCCTAACTCTCACATCGTTCATTATCCAAGTCAGTTTTTGTTTGCGTCAGTTTAGTTCAATATAACATTAATAACTTCATTAAGTAGTCGCACCAACTGCATTTTTAAGATTGAATTTTTACCACCGAAAATGTTCCATTTTAAGACTAAATGATTTAAATACGAATGTCTAAATTTATAACTATTTTATTATAATAACCACAGCAAAGAAATAACACAATCTAAGATAGAAGAGAAAGTGGCTAAATTGACGAGATATGCTTCCAATGGGGCCAAGTATAAAGGGTCCAACTTGGTCAAGTATAAAGGGTCCAACTTGGCCAAGTATAAAGGCTACATAAAGGGCCTATGATGGCAAAGTATAAAGGCTACATAAAGGGCCTATTGTGGCAAAGTATAAAGGCTATATAAAGGGCCTATTGTGGTCAAGTATAAAGGCTACATAAAGGGCCTATTGTGGTCAAGTATAAAGGCTACATAAAGGGCCCATTGTGGCCAAGTATAAAGGCAACATAAAGGGCCCATTGTGGCCAAGTATAAAGACAACATAAAGGGCCCATTGTGGTCAAGTATAAAGGGTACATGAAGGGCCCATTGTGGCTAAGTATAAAGGCAATATAAAGGGCCTTTTGTGGCCAAGTATAAAGGTTACATTAAGGGCCCATTATGGCCAAGTATAAAGGCTACATAAAGGGCCCATTGTGGCCAAGTATAAAGGCTTCATAAAGGGCCCATTGTGGCCAAGTATAAAGGCTACATAAAGGGCCCATTGTGGCCAAGTATAAAGGCTACATGAAGGGCCCATTGTGGCCAAGTATAAAGGCAACATAAAGGGCCCATTGTGGCTAAGTATAAAAGCTACATAAAGGGCCCATTGTTGCCAAGTATAAAGGCAACATAAAGGGCCCATTGTGGCCAAGTATAAAGACAACATAAAGGGCCCATTGAGGTCAAGTATAAAAGCTACATAAAGGGCCCATTGTGGTCAAGTATAAAGGGTACATGAAGGGCCCATTGTGGCTAAGTATAAGGCAATATAAAGGGCCTTTTGTGGCCAAGTATAAAGGTTACATTAAGGGCCCATTATGGCCAAGTATAAAGGCTACATAAAGGGCCCATTGTGGCCAAGTATAAAGGCTTCATAAAGGGCCCATTGTGGCCAAGTATAAAGGCTACATAAAGGGCCCATTGTGGCCAAGTATAAAGGCTACATGAAGGGCCCATTGTGGCCAAGTATAAAGGCTACATAAAGGGCCCATTGTGGCCAAGTATAAAGGCTACATTAAGGGCCCATTGTGGCCAAGTATAAAAAAAGGCAACATAAAGGGTCGCTAGGTGAGTAAAAAAAAAAAAACACACAGGCATATAAGGGACATTCGTTTCATACAGCAGCGGTGGAAGTATGACATCATATGTTTACAGTTTGTGTTCGTATCCCAAGTTGTCATGGTGATGGGACGCTCGAAATATTGGAACGTTATTTATTATTCGGAAATATGACGTCATTTAACACCATTATTATTAATTTTTTTTTTAAAAATTATTTATGAATTTTATCTCTTGTAGAGAGCAAAGCAAAGTCCAAAAATAAAATCAATGGAGTCGGGATACAAATATTATCAATAGGATCAAACTGTCAGGTACAATAATGTTATTTTAAAGTTCAGGTCGCGGGGTTAAATATCTATGACGTCTGGTGGCTAGCTAAGCGAAGCCAGCTGTGAAGGTTTACATATGTTTGATGTCCTGAATATAGTGGACAGGCCAGTAAAAGACCGCCTGAACAAGAACATCTCAAAGTTTCTAAAGATTAAAGCGACATCGTTTGGGGAATTGCACATGTGGCGATAAAACAAGCAGACATCTTGGTTTGTGACGTGGTACCTTAACAGGATCCGCTGTAAGCTACAACTGGCGACCTACTTCATAACTGCCTTATCTACAGTCACACATCCTTTAATTTGGAATGCTAGACAGACAGAGAAATAGAAAGACAGATATATATATATATATATATATATATATATATATATATATATATATATATAGATAGATAGATAGATAGATAGATAGATAGATAGATATATTGATATAGATTGATAGATAGATAGATTGATAAATAAATAGATAGATAAATAAATACACAGATAAATACAAAAGACAGATATATAAATATTACTACCGATTAAAAAAAAGATCAATGACAGATAGGCAGATATTCGGTTAATAAACAGATAGGCAGATATTCGGATAAATAAGCTGATAGACAGATATTCGGATAAATAAGCAGATAGGCTGATATTCGGATAAATAAGCAGATAGACATATATTCGGATAAATAAGCAGATAGGCATATATTCGGATAAATAAGCAGATAGACAGATATTCGGATAAATAAGCAGATAGGCAGATATTCGGATAAATAAGCAGATAGTAAGATATTCGGATAAATAAGCAGATAGGCAGATATTCGGATAAATAAGCAGATAGACAGATATTCGGATAAATAAGCAGATAGGCAGATATTCGGATAAATAAGCAGATAGACAGATATTCGGATAAATAAGCAGATAGGCAGATATTCGGATAAATAAGCAAATAGACAGATATTCAGATAAGTAGAGAGACATATATTCGGATAAATAAGCAGATAGACAGATATTCGGATAAATAAGCAGACAGACAGATATTCGGATAAATAAGCAGATAGACAGATATTCGGATAAATAAGCAGATAGACAGATATTCGGATAAATAAGCTGATAGACAGATATTCGGATACATAAGCAGATAGACAGATATTCGGATAAATAAGCAGATAGACAGATATTCGGATAAATAAGCAGATAGACAGATATTCGGATAAATAAGCAGATAGACAGATATTCGGATAAATAAGCAGATAGACAGATATTCGGATAAATAAGCAGATAGACAGATATTCGGATATATAAGCAGATAGACAGATATTCGGATAGATAAGCAGATAGACAGATATTCGGATAAATAAGCAGATAGACAGAAAATATTGAGAGATGAGAATTGTTTGTCAATCGCCTTCTTACGTTTATTAGTCGTGACAATTAGGTCCAATGTCATTGCCATATTAGGTCAAGGTCAATATATTGAAACAATAACGTTTGCCATTTGCTTTGCAGGAATCTTCTTTCAATCCTGCCTTATTTTCTCCACATTTCATCCACACACAAACGAAAACAATCATAAATGACGTAACACCTTCCGGAAAAGGGGGAAATTCTGCATAAACATGTCATTAAGGATTCTGGGATAGAAACAGATCAATTTAATGACACAACGAAATGCAACTCTGTTGGAGAGAATGGAACATTTGTTAGAACGTTTGTTTGACAATTTAAAGCTCTTTACAAAACAATATAACAAAAAAAAAAAACGAAAATGTAAGATATTGTAATAGAGATCATATGACAAAAACAATATTTTCATGATTTTTTTTTTTTCAGTATTTTTTCAACTCCTTTTACCCTCATTATTTTATTCTCACTGTGTGCCACACCCAAAACTGAGGATAGGAAAAAACAAGCAATTAAGCCTGTTCCATTCTGGACACAGGACGTGTTAGCGCATTTTCATGTTATGTATCAGTACGTTTGTTATCTTTCAGTAAATATTTGTAAATTTTGGAAATGTTTATAAATACAATTGTGTAATGCATATATCTGAAAAAAGATATTAAAAGGACGTTTCTTTATATTTGAAAACAAAGTTATTTTCTCTTAAATCTAACTACAAGTGGTTTGTGGTCACTGAAATAGGACTCATAATTGAAACATTCTAAATTGTAGTCATTTAATCGTCCGAAAACTCCGTCAATTGTTGTTTGATAATTACATGTATATATTATGGTTTTATAAAAAGTACGGGAAGTAAGTCATGTTGAATAACTGTTACAAAAATAAATAATGATTACGCCCCTTTGATTAGCTTTTATTATTTATATTTAAAATATAAGCAAAACGGTACATAAAAAAACTTTTATATTTTGGCCCTGAGAGGTCAAATCGCGAAATGGACTTTTGATGTACACTTGGCAGGCCAAGACCTACAAAATGATATATACATCATGGGTCTAGGACTTATGGTTGCTGAGATATAGGGCGGTCCATTATTAATATAGCTTATATAGTAAAAAACGGTACTTTATAAGGCCCCTTTTACGGCCCTGAGAGGTCAGATCGCGAAATGGAAAAAGTCATTTCTTGGCAGGTCAAGACCTACAAAATGATATATACATCATGGGTCTAGGACTTATGGTTGTTGAGATCTAGGGTGATGACAGACAGACAGACAGACAGACAGACAGACAAAACGGGGACAATAGAGCATTTTTTTTCGAAAATGCTCTAAAAACAACAAATATGCAAACATGCTCCAATTTTTATCCACAAAAATGAGAGGATATCAGAGTGGTAAAACATTCTTATTGTCAACAGAATAAACCCACGGGATAGACATATTTAAAGAAATTGATAGTAGACATATTTAAAGAAATTGATAGTAGACATATTTAAAGAAATTGATATTACACATATTTAAAGAAATTGATAGTAGACATATTTAAAGAAATTGATAGTAGACATATTTACACAAATTGATAGTAGACATAATTAAAGAAATTGATAGTAGACATATTTAAAGAAATTGATAGTAGACATATTTTAAGAAATTGATAGTAGACATAGCCTATTTAAAGAAATTGATTGTATAAATGCATACAGGTGGGATAGAAGCAAAGAAGTTACAACATTTAAAAGTTAAACAATTTTAATGTTAGAGAAAAATCAAGGTTGGAGTTATATACCAACTCTACAGTTTCTTTCGAACCCAAAAGGTGAAAGGTCAACTAAACCATTCACCGCTGGCACCGTATTCTGATAAGCTGATTAGCAGTTTTCGTTACAAACAGGCCAGTCTGTTGGTGCAGAGAAGTTCAAACTAACATAGCCAATTCAACATGTATCACTCGAGTAAAGAAAAATATTTCGTGTAAGATTGCGACATTTCTTGGGCTAATATTCATCATTCATAAGTATCGTTTGAATTATTCCAGTTTTATAAATTGATTAATGCGCCGAGATTTTATTGTTGTTTGTACAGGCAGTGAAACAATAAACAGTGGCATAGAGCAAGGGTTGCCACAAACTACCGAGAGGACTGGTCTGTATTTGATACCCACCGAGAGAACTGGTCTATATTTGATACCTACCGAGAGAACTGGTCTGTATTTGATACCCACCGAGAGAACTGGTCTATATTTGATACCTACCGAGAGAACTGGTCTGTATTTGATACCCACCGAGAGAACTGGTCTATATTTGATACCCACCGAGAGAACTGGTCTATATTTGATACCCGCCGAGAGAACTGGTCTGTATTTGATACCCACCGAGAGAACTGGTCTATATTTGATAACCACCAAGAGAACTGGTCTATATTTGATACCTACCGAGAGAACTGGTCTGTATTTGATACCCACCGAGAGAACTGGTCTATATTTGATACCTACCGAGAGAACTGGTCTGTATTTGATACCCACAGAGAGAACTGGTCTGTATTTAATACCCACCGAGAGAACTGGTCTGTACTCCATACCCACCGAGAGAACTGGTCTGTATTCGATACCCACCGAGAGAACTGATATGTATTCGATACCTACCGAGAGAACTGGTCTGTATTCAATACCTACCGAGAGAACTGGTCTGTATTCGATACCTACCGAGAGAACTGGTCTATATTTGATACCTACCGAGAGAACTGGTCTGTATTTGATACCCACAGAGAGAACTGGTCTGTATTTAATACCCACCGAGAGAACTGGTCTGTACTCCATACCCACCGAGAGAACTGGTCTGTATTCGATACCCACCGAGAGAACTGATATGTATTCGATACCTATCGAGAGAACTGGTCTGTATTCAATACCTACCGAGAGAACTGGTCTGTATTCGATACCTACCGAGAGAACTGGGTCTGTATTTGATACCCACCGAGAGAACTGATATGTATTTGATACCCACCGAGAGAACTGGTCTGTATTTGTTACCCACCGAGAGAACTGGCCTGTATTTAATACCCACCGAGAGAACTGGTCTGTACTCTATACCCACCGAGAGAACTGGTCTGTATTCGATACCCACCGAGAGAACTGATATGTATTCGATACCCACCGAGAGAACTGATATGTATTCGATACCCACCGAGAGAACTGGTCTGTATTCGATATCCACCGAGAGAACTGGTCTGTATTTGATACCCACCGAGAGAACTGGCCTGTATTCGATACCCACCGAGAGAACTGGCCTGTATTCGATATCCACCGAGAGAACTGATATGTATTCGATACCCACCGAGAGAACTTGTCTGTATTCGATACCCACCGAGAGAACTGATATGTATTCGATACCCACCGAGAGAACTGATATGTATTCGATACCCACCGAGAGAACTGGTCTATATTCGATATCCACCGAGAGAACTGGTCTGTATTTGATACCCACCGAGAGAACTGGTCTGTATTCGATACCCACCGAGAGAACTGGCCTGTATTCGATATCCACCGAGAGAACTGATATGTATTCGATACCCACAGAGAGAACTGGTCTGTATTCGATATCCACCGAGAGAACTGGTCTGTATTTGATACCCACCGAGGGAACTGGTCTGTATTTGATACCCACCGAGAGAACTGGCCTGTATTCGATATCCACCGAGAGAACTGGTCTGTAATCGATACCCACCGAGAGAACTGGTCTGTATTCAATACCCACCGAGAGAACTGGTCTGTATTCGATACCCACCGAGAGAACTGGTCTGTATTCGATACCTACCGAGAGAACTGGTCTGTATTCGATACCCACTGAGAGATCTGATCTGTTATAGGACCCAAACTTAAAGAAAAATACATGATTTTATTATTAAAAAAATGAAATCTAAATTTAAAATTCTACCATGATTTCTAAACTTTTAATCTGTTGAGTCTACTATGTTGGTTGAATCTATTGAGTTGGCTCAGTCTATTGAGTCTATTGCGTCTTTAGAGTAATTTGACACAGAGGTAGTTCTTCTGAACCGCTAACAGACATAGAGGTAATTCTACTATACATCTAAGAGCCATATAGCTAGTTCTACTAAACAGCTAAGAGACATATAGCTAGTTCCACTAAACAGCTAAGAGACATATAGCTAGCTCTACTATATAGCTTAGAGACATATAGCTTGATCCTCTCTATACATCACTATCTATACAGTCTGGGTCAGCCGGACGACGGACACAATAATCATCACATTTTGTAAGGTCTCACTGACCAACATTCAATCGACCTTTCCCTAGCTTCCGGTCAGAAAACAAAATATACAATCAGTCTCTCTCTCAGTTTGCATTTGAAACAGAAGCAATATGAAGCGTAGTGGTTGGCAGCAGAGATGGAGCGTAGTGGTTGGCAGCAGAGATGTGTCATGGAAGGTCCCTTATTGATCAATGGTTATCTTTTTAATCATAATAACTTTAGGCAGAGATGTGAAGTGTTCATTCTAAATATCTACTCTAGCCGAGGCTTAAATAGCAGTGCTGCCAACTATTTTCTTGAACAACTATCCAAAAAAAAATTACGCAAAATATCTAGTTACATTACATATATAGACAGGGCCGAAGGATTGTAAAAAAAAAAACAGGGCCTAATTCTGCGGAGAGAAAAAAAAATAACAAAATGTACCAAATGTGAAGTATACTTTGTCCTTCCGGTTTACAGAGGATGAAATTTTAATGAGTTATTCAGATTTCTTTCCGTTTTCTTGTATGAGAATTCTTAAAGTCTGATAAAGGAGGGTCGATTTTTGGCGGGGTCATAGGTTAAAGACTTTTTAGCCTAATGGTTAATCCAGCCCTAAATATATAGAGCATGAAAATATGTTTATATCTAAATGATAAAATACAATTATCTTGATGTATTATTTTAATAAAATTTTATTTTGTCGAGATTTCTACAAAAATATATCTAGAGATGGATTAAAAAAAAATAATCCCAAAATGACTCCAGTTCAGTGGCTTCGGGGACACCATGGAGGCAGTGGATGACTGGTGTCACTATGGAGGGAGTGGATGACTGGTGTCACTATGGAGGCATTGGGTGACTGGTGTCACTATGGAGGCAGTGGATGACTGGTGTCACTATGGAGGCAGTGGATGACTGGTGTCACTATGGAGGCAGTGGATGACTGGTGTCACTATGGAGGCAGTGGATGACTGGTGTCACTAAGGGGCTGGGGCGCCCAACCTTTTTTTTTTTCGCAGCGGCGATTTGGCTAAACTTCCCCGCTACTGAGTTAGCAGTAGCAATACTCTAATCGTCATAATGATAACATTTGGCTGAACCTATTAGCCGTGTTTGAAGGCTCTATTAGAAGGGTTGGAGATTTTAGTCAATATGTGCACTATCCTGTGTAGGATATCAAATTATAGCTATAAAAAATATTTCAAATACTGGTTACACCAGGGCCGTCTCTAACAAATCTTGTAGGGCCCATGTCAATCTCAGAAAGCTGACCTCCTTGTGACAGTGCAATGGCCAAGTCATTATAGCCCTGCCCCCCCCTCCCGTGACAAATTTTCAGGTCACCCC
>JAGDYQ010000025.1:1201125-1291644 GCA_021962125.1 Bulinus truncatus | reverse complement strand
CCGACAACAAATAAATGCTAACATTTAGTACAAAATGTACAATTTGTACTATGGCAAAAACAGTCAAAAATAGATGTGAACTTACATTACAAACAGTACAGGATAAACCTATAACCTGCTTTGGGTAACAAGGCAAGATGGGGCATCAAAAATTTTTTGCCAAATTTACCTTTTAAATTTACTACAAATATAACACTTTTTAAAAATTTAAATGAAATGAATAACTTTTGTTTAAAAAGTGATATTTTTTTATGGTTATAAAATTTTAAATACCAAATATGAAACATTGCTAGCCGGATGTCTGGTCTATATATAGGAGCAGGTTTGAAAAAGTTCATTATGAACATTTGGTAAAAAATACTTTACAATAAATTCATACAGAAGGAGGAGGGGGGCACCAAATTTAGTCACTACTTAGGGTATCAAAGGGACTTATTGCGATAATGAGTAAAAGCTTCACCAAACAAACTAATACAAAATAATTGAGCCAACACTTCAATTTGAACAATCACTTCCAACAATACAAACTAACACTTGCCGAGAGCCATAAATCAAAAACTAAATGAAACTCCCAATGATTTTTTTGTTTTAAATGTTACATTTATTCAGTTCAAAATAACCTATTGAGATTATTCTGTTTGGCTATAGCCTTTATTAATCCACCGTCCACGGGAAGAGTTATTTCTGTGTCCTACATGCTCTGACAGGATTCCTTCGCATTTCTGTCTGGGATATTGAACCAATTTGATCCCTATATTGTTCATGATCGCCTACATCTGTATAACATTGGTGAAATAAAAAATATATATCATTTTAGTAACTTTCTTTTATTAGTAAAGGAAAATTAAAACAAAAAAAAATCATTTTAAAAATATGAATATCCGTACTTCAATATTCACTCCTTTCACTTAGTTATTCCCTCTTCAATCACTCCCTTCTTTATGACCTCATTCAAATGTCTAAATTGTCTTATTCCCTTCTCAATTATCTCTCAAAATCATCCTTTATCTCAGCCCATTAATTATCTCAGTCGGGAGTCAATTATCTCACGCATGTGTCCATTTTCTCACTCCAGGGCCGGCGCGCGAGGAAGGGGCAACCCGAATACTTTTCAGGGACCCCGAGCCTGTAGGGCTCAATCGCTTTCGAAAATTATTTTGCTCCGGTTCTGAGAGTGTTGTCTGGAACCCCAGATTTTCTGGCGGCGTTTTTGTTGTCATAAGTCAAGTATATCCACCCCACCCCCTCCCCAGTCTACTCAGTCAACCAACCCACACCCTATTCATACTCAGTCAATTCACTTCATATGTGTATTAGGTATAAGGATTCATTCTTTCAAAATTATTTTCCCCTTCTTTTCACCCCCACCACAGCCGAAAGTGCAATAGATGGGGAAGTGGTAGCGTAACTAAGAAGGGCGGATGGAAGGGCGGATGGAAAGGGGCGATGCGGTATGCCCGGTTGCACTGTTCCGTTTAAGATGTGCGTGTGTGCGCACACTTCTTTTCGAGCGAGCTCACACTACTTTTCGAGCGAGCTCACACTACTTTTCGAGCGAGCTCACACTACTTTTCGAGCGAGCTCACACATTATAGCAGAGAACATAAAAGTTGCCTTTAGTAAGCTGCACACAGTTAATATATTTTACTGGGTTAGGGAATTTTTTAGAGGGAACGTTTTAGAGGGAACTTTTTTCCGGGTGACAATTAGTCACCAGCAAGGTCTTTGTCAAATTTACTATTTTGGAGTTGTTGTTTTTTTTTTAACACGGTAATGGTGCGCATTGTTAGGTGCTACCAAAACGTGTTACATTACATGGAAGCATATGTGGGTGACTAGCACAATGGCGACGGTTCCCTAACTAATTTCAGGAACCCACTTAAGCAGAGGTAACATGGAAACTTTCAACAGGATCTGGGGAAAAAAATCCCGAGCGCCTACAGCGCACCTCCATCCATCCGTTGACTTTTACAATGACATTTTTCATCTTAAGATTCTGCCCCTGACTAATCCATCACACACGCACACTATCAATTCTTTTGGAACTATTTTAGTCCGAAAAGAAAATGGATCACGTTCTTTAAAGCTCTGTCAACCTGTCTCCAACGATTCAAAACATGCACTGTATAAATGTGTCATCAGTCAGCCAGCAGTCAGTCAATCTTTTGTCCCAGTCATACAGTGGGTCTCAGTGTGGCTATTAGGGATTTTCAAAACATAAACAAAAACCAGTCATACATCCGACCGTGTTTAAGACATTTTCTACACATATCTGTATTTAGTTTTATCATGCTGATAATTTACTTTAAGTAGTTATTGATATGGTGGTTTAGAGGACTGGCGATTCAACAAAAATTATAACTCTATTACCACTTCACTTCGGTGGTTGCAGTAAATATGAAACAGAAATCAATAGTTAATGAAAAGTGGTGCGAAATTGAAATTATGCCAGCGAGTATTTTTGTTGGACTTTGGCGTTTACCAGGGGATATAATGTCTGCCTAGTGGGCAGATAAATAGAAGCAAGGAAACAAATAATTAACATAAATAGTTTAACCTATTAATGACAGGGCATCTCTTATGTATTTGGACTGAATTGGCGGCACACAGGAAGAGCCTCAAAAAAATTTAAAATGTAAAAGGTATTTATTCCCTTTTTGATGTCAGTCTTATTGAGAGGTCCTTTTTTTTCTTCTTCCCCCCGAGGCCACACACTGACCTAAGTCCACCTCTAGTCCAAAGCAAATTACTTCTCAATGCTCTGATTTCTCCTCGATAACTGTGTCCTATTTAGTGATCCGCTGAGTCTATTTTCATGATACATAAGACATAACTAGAAATATATGTCGATGACAATACTCACAATACTTAAACTAACTTGTTCCTAAAAAAAATAATAAAAGACACAAAGTAAGGCTCACACAGATGACACATTAGCAGTGGGGAATATAAGGCGGTCGTCTACTTTTCCTGTATCTGAAAAAAAGGTCTACTATCTGAAAAAGGTATACTAACTGAAAAAGGTCTACTAATTGAAAAAGGTATACTAACTGAAAAAGGTATACTAACTGAAAAAATGTCTACTAACTGAAAAAAAGTCAACTATTGACAAAACAAACGTGTTTGCGCAGAGCTATTGAAGCGCCCTATGCTAGTTCAATTTTCGGCGCCTTCCTTAAAATCTAAAAAGTGAAAAAAAGCATTTAACAAAATAATTTCGGCGCCCTTCCAACGTGCGGCGCCCTGAACGGTCACAAAATCCTCAGTACCCTTACTACATTAAGCTGATAAGAACAGATACTATACTTTGATCTTTGCTAAAATGCCGAGAAGCGATGGTAAAAGTCCCACAAGTCCACCCAGCTTTAAATGTGCACTGAGGAAGTAAAGGCGATTGGGTGTTATGCTAACCACACAATCCCTTTAAAGGCCGTGGTTACAGAAACAGATAAATTCTAAACTTCATCTGCCCCGATGGCCCTTTAAGGCTAATGGAAACTTTTTTTTTACTTTGCTTCCAACATTACTGGGTTAAGGTAATTGGTGTACCAATGAAGTGTTAATAAAGGGGCGAGCAGAGACAAGAGACAGGCATCATTGAGTTGATGAAATGACATTATCAGAGACAAGAGACAGGCATCATTGAGTTGATGAAATGACATTATCAGAGACAAGAGACGGGCATCATTGAGTTGATGAAATGACATTATCAGAGACAAGAGACGGGCATCATTGAGTTGGGTATTATCGAGTTAATGAAATGACATTATCAGAGACAAGAGACAGGCATCATTGAGTTGATGAAATGACATTATCAGAGACAAGAGACGGGCATCATTGAGTTGGGTATTATCGAGTTAATGAAATGACATTATCAGAGACAAGAGACGGGCATCATTGAGTTGATGAAATGACATTATCACAGACAAGAGACGGGCATCATTGAGTTAATTAAATGACATTATCAGAGACAAGAGACGGGCATCATTGAGTTGATGAAATGACATTATCAGAGACAAGAGACGGGCATCATTGAGTTGATGAAATGACATTATCAGAGACAAGAGACGGGCATCATTGAGTTGGGTATTATCGAGTTAATGAAATGACATTATCAGAGACAAGAGACAGGCATCATTGAGTTGATGAAATGACATTATCAGAGACAAGAGACGGGTATCATTGCGTTAATTAAATGACATTATCAGAGACAAGAGACGGGCATCATTGAGTTGGGTATTATCGGGTTAATGAAATGACATTATCAGAGACAAGAGACGGGCATCATTGAGTTGATGACATGACATTATACAATTCAATATTTACCCAGTTGTGGACAGGTGTTGAAAATAACCAGAGCACGTCCGAGTACCAGCAAATCCAGCCATAAAAATCCAACCACCATTGCCATCCTTAACAAACGTTGATACCACTGCAAAACTTTGTCTTGATTTTGATAGTAACCCAAGTACCAACACACTAAATTTACCTGTAAAATGAATGAGTATAAAAGATTTCCTATTATGTTATTCTTCAGAACGGAAGGAATTTTTTGTTCATTATAATCACTGTTACAGAACGGTATCAATGTTTGGGCCTTACAGTAAACTGAGGACCCCTCCACTTATAGGGGCCCCATTCCAATTGAACATTTATATTTCATTATTTTTAAAGTATGAATGGGTCCCCCAATAAAACAAATAAGAAAAGGGAAAAAATTGTACAAAAGCAGATGAAGAGAGCTTTGGTCTAAGAGAGTATCAAGCTATGCTCATTTTCATGGTTTAAAAAAAAATGACGGTTATTTTATTATAAATTATGTCAACACTACATCAGTAAATGTTAACTTACGTCTGACACATGCATCTTATAATGCATCTTAATGTAGCTTCTGTTCAGACTTTAAAATGATAAACATGTATTGTTTGTATAATAATGTATACTATATATATACGAAACGCGGAATTGCATTACAGATTCGGGTTACAGCAAACTGTAACATGGACACTAGGGTTATGACTTTTTTGTAACCTCATATTTACATGTCAAGAAAAGGTGACTTTTCATGAGTGTATTATGACACAAATAACCTTTTCTGAAAATATTTGAAAAACCTTCCCCACCAAACCATAAAAAGAATAACATATATTAATATATGTAACACAAAACAGTGATGGAAAGTTACATAAGAACAACAAGTGCAATGCATGTAAGCATGAGTATAGAGATGTCCAAAATATGAAATGATAATAAAGGACAGCATAGGAAACATAAAAAAAAAGTTTTATGCTTCATCATTAGTGAGAATAAAACAGTTATTAAGTGTCTTTTAAGTCTTTGAAGTCTCACAATATTGCATTATTTGTATAGCTCTTTCTGCATAGCAGTTACTTCGTTCTATACCAGGTATTGCTTATTCTTTACAGACCCAGTGCCTCAAGAAGCATCTTTCTGCTTCAGTGTACCTATGCAAAGCAGGTGCTAAAATCTCTTTTCCTATTTTCCAGTCGCTTTGATCTGAAAACCATACTTCAGACCATGTTCTCGCTATGAAAGCACACACTAGTTCAAATTTCTCGTTTCTATTTTCCGGAATAGAATGAATGCCAGAAATGCTAGTATTGCACTTGAATTCCAACGAGCATTACTTAAAGCCGTCTCTGGAAATGAATTACTGGAAAGGTTTTATTTAATTCGTAATAGTGAAATAATTGCGTCAAATGATGTAAAAACTTCGAAGACATCTCTCCATCCTTTGTTTTCTCACATGATTTCTGGACTACTATCTCGAGAATCAAATTTCTCTTTAAGTGACTCGTAATTTGCGCTAATTTCAGCAATACATGGATAAGAAATGTTTGGACTAGACGTTTCCCTGCTTAAAACAGAATTCATAGCATGCTTGAGTACTAGGCCTAAAACATGAATCTGGCAGCCTATGTACTGAGTGATTTGTCCACTGTTCTGTTGACAGTAATTTTGCAGCTTGCGTTATCACACCATTTTTGCTGCCAGAATTTGTATTCGTTGTATCGCAAATAATTACTAGAATACATGAATATAGTTCGTATTCAGCTAGAACAGCCCTATTCGCTGTAAATATTGTCTCTGCTTTTCCATTTGTCAGAGACAATATGGCTAATCAAATTTCTTTTTCAACGTTTTTCAGTAAAACAACTTGTTTTTCTCCTTCTATTCTTTTTCTGTCAAAATTTATGCACCATTCAAAATTTTGCAAGCTGTTTTTAAACTGCCACTTCAACAATTCTGCTTCTTTATAGGTTGCCTTATACACTCCTGACTGCGAAGGAGCTTCAATATTGGGAGAGTGTTCGCTTATTATTTTTAAAACTTTACAAGCTTTATTTGTTGACAAATTTGCTTTCCTACAAAATTAATTACAAACAGACGATTACAGATGAATGAAATTAAAATAGAAGAATACAATATTCCCAAATCAACCAAGCAGACTTTCCAAATTCCAAGCAGACCACTCGTGACAAATACCAAACAACGGTATCAAAAGATTTGACCATTTTTGGTAAAGTTGCAGTAGACGCATAATACATTAAAACAGTGCACTTAAAATTTAAAATAACCTTTTTTTATTTATTTTGTTTCAGACATGGAGGTAAAAAATACCATATAAAGTTCCTGGATGTAATTAATGTAATTAAATATTTGTTAATGCGCAATCCATAAAGAAGTAATTTTATTGAAACACGCTTCTTATTTGTAAACACATGATAGCGTTGGTGGGGAAGGTTATTTTTGAGTGAAAAATAAATTAATATCATTTTCATATTTTGTTCACAATCGTTCATTAAAAAATGCCATGTAAAACAAGATTCTGAAAAAAAATTTAAAAAGTCCTAACCCTAATGGACACACCCAGCCGGCATGAAGCGACATGTGACACGGTATTTTCATTTGCCACGAGATTGGGGCTGCATTTAGGTTCCACTAAGGCTAGATACGCCACTGCACGGCCGTTTTCAATGATATGCAATCATGAAGGGGAGCCTATGTCTGTTAAAGAACACGCCAGTTAAAAATAAGACCATCTGAACCTTTGTCAAGGTAGGTGATTGGGAGGGGGGGCCTCGTCTTTGGCTTGGAGCAGCCTCGGTTCCAGAGATTAATTGGGGTCACAATATTTGCTTAGCGCCCCCTATTCCAGTTGTACTTTTGCCTGTGTTCCTAAATGTTCCTCTGCCTAGAGCCTTCAAAACGTAAGAACTGCTCTGCGCCAATGAAACTAGGCTCCTGTTACAAACAACCTATTATCGTGGGAAGTTTGCTGTGACCCGAATCTGTTATGCAATCCCTCGTTTCGTTACACCTGTGACGTCACTAGTTCCTGTTACGTTGTATTTACATTTTTAAAAAAAGAGGAATTCATTGAAAGAACGATACAAACAATATACGTAATATATGTTGACTTGTTTACGTCTGTTGACTGCACATTATCTTTAAATAAATTATATAAATGTGTTCGTGATAAATTGTGTTTATGTTTCATGGAGTGGTGAATGGGGATTAGGGGGTGGGGACTGGGGTGAAGACATAGAGGCGCGCAGGTGACCTAGGGCTAGTGTACTTTTCACGGGCCTAGTCCGAGTGTCATATGCGGAGTCCGGGATAAACGTTTAGTGTAACCGTTAGGTAAAAAAAAATCTATGCAAAGAATGGACTGTGGCAACCGCACTAGTAGCTAACCCCCTCAAGGCCTCTAGTGAGGAACTCAATCACTCACGCAGTCCAAATACTGTCCAATGAAAAGCTGCAATAAACTTGTGACTGGACTTCCATTTCTACGGCATATTGCGCCATGCATTTTATTGTATACTGTATAGTATTAAATTCTGCAGTACTACACCTTTGACTCATACATCTGTATTTAAGATAGATCTTAATATATATATATATATATATATATATATATATATATATATATATATACATACATGGGCGTCGCTAGGAATTTTTCCAGGAGGGGGGGGGGCAAAAAATTTCCAGGGGGGGCAAATAACAACTTTATGACATTTTTTAAAATGTAAGGGGGGGGGAGTAAATGCTTCCCTCTTATATGACATTTTTTCAAAATGTAGGAGGGGGGGGGCAAATGCCCCCTTGGTCCCCCCATGAATACGCCCATATATATATATATATATATATATATATATATATATATATATCAGTGATGTTCACACACTGATGAAAGCCACTCTCCGATTTTTTATAAAAAATACTTTAAATAGCCTCATCTTTATTCAGTTTAGTGAAACCAAAGTAATTAAATAATAGAAAAAAAAAGGACTCACTGAAAGCCGCACAAAACTAGGCGAAGAGTCCCATGCGGTGAGCCGCCTCTGGTATGTCAGATGATTTGTTTGTGTGTTAATGTGATTGTATGTGATTAGTGTATGTTAGTGTCATGGGGCGGTCTTAAGATTACGCGGGGGGGGGGACCTTGGGCCAAAGGCGGATTTAAAGGCGGTCATACCGAGCGAGAGCCTGCGGCCACGACATGTGAGGGGCTAGCCCCGTAGCGTGAAAATTCTAAAGCAGGGGTCAGGCATTTTACAGCAGGGGCCAGGCAATAGCAGGGGGGGGGGGCAGGTAATACATTTTACTAAGTAGAACAAATAAGCAGGGGGGCAGATAAAACGCAGGGGGCCCGGCCCCCCGCACACTACGGGCCTGTAAGGGGCCTCAAGAAAGACCAAATATATCGTAAATGTATACCCATTTTGATTTCAGTCTATTTAAGGGGCGAGTTTCATTTGCCTGGACAGCCCCCCCCCCAACAGTGTACAGGTAAAATAATGGTTTATTGGTTATGTGTTATCCAACTGATGAGCTTTCTCTATAGGAATTCTTAGTGCCTATAAAATTCTCTGAGTGCGTATGACAAAATGTATGTGACTGTCCGTGATACTAAGTGATAAACATTCGGTTCAATGCATGTTTCCTCTCTGTTAGCTAGTTATAAAGGTATCCCCGTGTTTATGGTTATGGTAACAGATCGGAGCCGTCCGTATGTTGTTGATTTGTTTGTTGTTGGGTGGTTGTTGTTTGTTTTTTTTGTTTTTGTTGTTTTTTTTTATTTGGGTGTGGGGGGGGGGGAGTTTGAGATAAATGTTGACGCCCTATACTAAGTCCATAGCATCAGATTTGAAAGGACTGTTTTTGATGTAGCCATTTGAGTTTGCCAGTGGTGCCCTAAGCAGTCGATTAGTTAATAACCTACCCACCCATAAGAACAGCTCTGACACTTTAATTGTAAAATAACGGTTTTCATGATCAAGTTGTGGCTCCATAAAAATTTGACAGTTGTTGACATGACGGAGGGGATGTGTGTAGATTTAAGGACGTCAACAATATCATTCTTTGTGAATAGGTTCTCTACGATTTGAAAATACTGAGAAGTTTGTCGCTAGATCACTATAAGTGTCATTCTCCAATCAATGAAATACATTCGTGATATCTATAATATTAATAGTTTGGCATATTTCATTTGAATTTTAGTTTACAGTGTACTAGAATATTATGTAAACAAACTCCCTTGGAATTATTTTTAGCCATAACCATTTTGAAAACAAGAACAAAAACTATATTTTGAAATCGCATAATAGTTGTATCACAGCCTGCGCACTCTGGTCAGATATTTCTGAGGGCACAGCGCTCACTCTACAATCTGAACTGGTATAACATGTTTTCAGATGTGAAAAGTCACAACTGTTTATTGTGGACTCAGCAAAGCAACTCATTTTGATAAGCCCTGATAACACATTTCATAAATTAATTTTATTTTTGCCTTTTAACATTTTCTAAATCAAACGATATAATATTATTTTATTGGAAAGATACAGTAGAATTTCGGCTATGCGACCTAATGTTGTGCAATTGACATTCGGACATGCCTGATACTGACAAAGTATATATATATATATTTAATTAATAGTAAAACTATCTATAACACAGCCCAACAAAAAAAAATTTTTTGCGAGTTGCCAAGAATGTTTGAATGAATTTATAGCAATTCATGGGTGCTGATTTCAAAACTGCCACTGCTTTTGCTGAATTGGCTCTAGTTTCTGAGATAATGGACACCCTTGAAAAAATCATTGTACCCTTTGTGTAAAACAAATGCAATAAGTTTGGTGTCTGTTGTTTAATTTAACTATACCAAGTTATAACTTTGTTTAGTTTTTTCTCTTTTATAGCTGCTTTCTACAGACATCATGAGTTCATCACGAAGATGCTGCAAACATAATCCGAATGTATTCTGTTACATCTGTGGATAATACATGATTGAAAAGCAAAGAAGAAATATAACTGAATTTGTGCAGCAGGCATATTTGGCTTATTTCGGTGTGAAGCTGGGAGACCAAGACAAGTCTTGGGTCCCCATAATGTCTGCAAAAACTGTGTGGAGAGCCTACGGAAGTGGACAAATGGTGAGAAGAAAAGTCTAAGTTTCGGTGTACCAATGGTATGGCGAGAGCCGAAAGACCATTTTGGTGATTGCTATTTGTTGTATTGTGAATGTTAAAGGCTTCAATCGCCGTAAGAAATCTAAGTGGGATTATCCTGATCTTGAATCTGCAAGGAGACCAATTCCACATAGCAGTGAAGTTCCTATACCAGTGTTTAGTGGATTATTAGAGCTTTCACCATCAGACTCCGACGAGGGGCAAGATCTGGAGTTTTTGGCAGGTGAAAAATGTGGAAGCGATTATGAAGGAAGTTCTTCAACACCTCAACCATTTAGTCAATAAGAACTCAATGACCTGATACGATACCTAAATATGCTCAAGCAAACATCTGAGCTTTTAGCGTCCAGGCTCAATGAAAGAAATTTTCTCAAACAAGAAGTTTAAAAATATCTTATCGGAAAAGAGAAGAGTTTCTTCTTCCATATTTCAGCCAAGAGGAAGATCTTGTTTACTGTAATGACATCCTTGGACTTCTGCTCCAAATGGGACTACAAGACTACCATTCCAAAGACTGGCGTCTTTTTATAGACAGTTCCATCAGAAGCTTGAAATGTGTTCTGTTACACAATGGTAACCGTTATGCATCTCTTCCTATTGCTCACTCAACAACACCTAAAGAAGAGTATGAGAATATCAAAACAGTATTGCAGAAAGTCTGAGCATCAGTGGTCAATTTGTGTTGATCTAAAAATGGTAAACTTTTTGCTTGGATAGCAGTCAGGATACACAAAATACCCGTGCTTCATGTGCCTTTGGGATAGCAGGGCAAGGCAAGATCATTGGACAAGAGTGACATGGCCTGCAAGGGCAACCATGACTGTAGGTAAAGAAAATATCATCAACAAGCCATTGGTTGACAAAAATAAGATCATTCTCCCACCGCTTCATATCAAATCAGGTTTAATGAAACAATTTGTTAAGGCTTTGGGGTTTTTGACGGTCCTCAGATTCGAAAACTCATCAACGATCAAAATTTTACTAATTTCACGGATCACCTTGAAGTTCTTCATGGAACAGTTTTGTTTCAGTTGTCAGGAACTTCTTGGGTAATAACAAAGCAGAGAATTACGAAAAACTCGTACAAGATATGCTCGCTAACTTCATAAACATTTGAGCAAATATAAGCATCAAGGTACATTACCTGCACAGTCATTTAGACAAATTTCCAGGTAACCTTGGGGACTTCAGTGAGGAACAAGGCGAGAGGTTCCATCAGGATATGAGGGTGATGGAGGTGAGATATCAAGGAAGATGGGACATAATATGATGGCTGACTACTGTTGGAGCCTCCAGCGCAAATGCCCCAACGACACACACAAAAGGAAGTCGAGCAAACATCGATTTGCTAATGCATTACCATAGACAATTAACATATTAATTAATTAATTAGACATAATTAGTTTTTCAAATGAAAATGTTTTCTTCTATAACACTATTACACATCGTTTTGAACAAATTTCTGCATGACCATTAACAGTTTCACTACTATTTGTTAGTATACTATTTTACTTCATGCAATTCTTGACAATTTTCAAACACGGTGCATACATTATTTCATTAATTTTAATTATCTCGAAAAATAGAGCCAATCTAGCAAAAACACTTACATATTCTAAATCAGTATAGTTGACTTTGTATAAAATGATTCAAATATCACTGGCAATGAAATCACTGTTTACCAGTGTAATCATACATCTTAATGCTGATAAATATTGTTTGCTATGCCAGAAAGTGCGGTGGATGATTGTGAATCGAAAAGTCAATACTGCACAAACAAAACTCATTGAAGAGCCGGACACTGTTATATAATGTTTGAAGCCTGGGGTTAACTTCCAGTTTTTGTTAAGACTCATTATAAAGGGAAGGAGACTCGTTGATTTTGTTGTATTTAGTCAAAGTAGATTTAAATTATAATATTAGGGAGGGGCGGAGTTTGAAGTTTATGATTAAACATTATATTTGAGGAAGGGAAGTTAAAAAAAAAAATTATCGTTTTTATGTTTGTATTTTGGGATGGTGGAGGAGGGGTCACCGAAAGTTGACGGGGGGGGGTCTAAAATTTGTTGACGTAATTAATGGACGAGCCCTTAAGGCCTACATAGGCTTTAGCTTGTATAGTATCTTCTTGACCATGATGGAGATAGGGGACTTTGATAGTATTTTAACAAGCAATCACAGGCGGATTGACAGCAGACGCACCGGGCGCACGCCCTGGGCCCCTACTTTGTAAGAGCTCCTCAAAACACAAACTTTTCAATTGTGTTCCTCTGTGTATCTTTCTTTTAAGGGGCCTACAATTTATCTTGTCACCTTAACCGACCTTAATACTACACATTTGTAGTGAATGGTGTACTGTAAACAAACAACGTATTTTTTGTTGCATTCTGTTGCATTCTGCTGCTGTTTTTTTTTTGTTTTTGTTTTGTTTGTTTTTTAAAGTTACTCCTTCTGGTGACAACATCACACGCATGTCCTGTTTAACGAGAATTTATTTTGAATTTTTTTTTTTTTAAAGTGGTAACAAACAAACTTAAAACAGAAGTAAACATAAAACTGGGGCATCTGTAGATCAACAGCTATAGCCTACTCAGTAACGAAACAATTACAGGCGTCTTATGCAGCTGTTCCCAAAGTGTGGGTCTCCGACATAATGGTGGGGTCTCAAACAGTGATATGGTTTCAGCCAGAAGTTGATGCATGGGATCTAATTTTATTGAGCACTAACTAATTAGCAGCCTGAATTCTTTTAGCATGAATAACCGATAAAGGAGAACGCGGTCTTTAATTAATGAGGTGGAACTGTATGCCAACAATAAATGTGTGAAAAAAAAATGCTAATCGATATATATCTAATATAAATATAGGTTATAGCCACTGACCTGTTGAAGTGCGAACATTGACATGAAAAACCCTATGACAATCATTGAGAAAAGTATCACAGGTTTACTAAGGACAACCCTGAGGTCCTTCTGCCAGCGCACTATAAGGTCTATGAAGACGGCCATTTTTTACAGATCAGTTTCTGTAATTTCACTGTTTTCTAAACGTACATTTTCATAAATGGCACTTGGCTCTGTATAGAAAAAGAAAGCTTTCTTAGCTCTTTCATATTAAAGCCATGTCATTTATTTTTAATAAGTTGATTTTATAAAAGAATAATTTACAATAAATAAATAACGTATATTATCTCTGGATAGCGCTACAAGGAATACAATTAATATCCACTAAAATAGTCTTTAAAAAATGTAGGCTTATTCTTAACAAAGATATGGATAAACTCAACCCACTCTCGATTTGAGAATAAAGCAACTAAAATACAATGTGTATTAGGCTAGTATTCGCCAATTAAATACGTTAAAACTAATGTGCACCTTTGTTAGTATCTACTTACACTTTTGTAAAGGAAACGAACCATATTTTTTTTTTGTTTCAATTCATGTTAATTCTATATTTTCTTTCTTTTAAACAAGATCGATTCCAAAAACGAAAAAAAACATATTTGTCTTAGACGTCATTTCCTACAACAGCTCGTCATTACGATTTCAAAAAAAGCTTAACTTGAATGTACTTAATATAACTTTTTTTTTAATTGATATCGACGTTGTAGAGTTGTGATTTATTAATTTTAGTATGCTTTGATGTAATGGTGCTTTTTTTTTATTTACTGACTTTGTAGAGCATTGTTAACTGAAATGTATTATAGAATGTAGTGGGGGGCGGATGGTCGTGCGATAAAGCGCTATATCTCCCGTGGTGCCTCCACGTCCATCGCATCATTGGCTATGAAGGGGATCAAAGAAAGGCATTATAAAAAAAAAAAGCTTTCCTTCTCCTTTTTTTTTTCTTTTTTTTCTTTTTTTTTTTTTTTCTTTTTTTTCTTTTTTTCTTTTTTTTTTTTCTTTTTTTTCTCTTTTTCTTTTCTTTTCCCTCCTCTTTTTCTCTTTTTTCTTCTCCCCTTCTTTTCTTTTTTTCTTTCTTTCTTCCTTTCCCCTTTTTTTTTTCCTTTTTCCCCCCCCCCCTCCTTCCTCTTTTTCTCCCCCTTTCTTCTCTTTTTTTTCCTTTTTTTTTTTTTTCTTTTCCCCTTTTCCCTCCTCCCTTTTCCCCCTCTTTTTTTTTCACCCATTAGTAGCTAAAAAGATCTGAAACATTTCAACTCATCCTTACAAGGACTTCACACATAGGATTTTGTAGCACCTGCGCATTAAACCAAATTTGTATGCTTATGTGAACAAAATATTTTTTTTTCTATTTTATATTTTACGATTTCTTTTGTTATTTCACAATCTAATTAATCGTATGAAAAAAAAAAACGTTTAAAATGATTATGAGGTGAGGGTTACAGCTGGCCTGATATAAAATGTCTTAGATGTTGGTATGTATGTGTGTTTGTGATCAGAGGGGGATCCCATTGAGTGGGGATCGATAGGGGTCCAAGATTAGTAATCAGCAGGCCTGTAAGAATAAGATACATATTACTTGATAATATTGTTACAACTCTTTAAATTCTGTTTATAAAATCAAAACAACACACAGGCCGGCGAGGGTTCCAAGAGTTTACTATTCTTTTAACATTGACAACGACAACAATATCACGGCCATCTTCTTGCCGGCTTCAACGTCACTGTCATACTGCGTCATCGCGTTCACTAGGTAGGCTGTGCGCACCGAGGGGGTCGTAACAATATTGTCACGGATCTTGGATACCAGTTTGTAATTCAGGCTAAACGGATCTGAAGGGTGAGACGCAAACCATCTCTTGGTCATGTAAACCATTACTGAGGTTATTTTTACACCCCAACCCCCTTCCATAACAAAGACTGCAGTGACCATGGCGCTGAGACCAGACTCCGTGGACTGTTGCATGCCAGTCAGGCTTATATTTGTGTATCAAAAATGAAAAAAAAAGAATAAACCTAAAAAAAAACGTGTCACATATTGTGACATATGATCGTTGAGAGTAGTCGGTGATCATTCCATTTGTTTGACCAATAGCAGAGCAGTTCAGGGTGGTACCGACTACTGTGACCCCCACCCCCGCCTGGATTGTAATGCTTCCATAAATCAAACAATAAACTAAAGATGAATCAGTGATTATTTTTAAAGTACTAATCTCCTCAACAACCATCTTGCCACTCTAGATGTGTATATCAGTTCAACGAGAATCGCTGTGGGCAAATTTGAATCCTGGCAGGTCTGCATTGCTAACAGGCTGCAATAAGGTTGGCCCAGAACTTAAATGACTGAAAGTTTGGTTAAAAAAAAGGGGGCAACCTCCCCCCCCCCCATCAATCCCAGATTTTCAATCTGCCGACTTGTAAATAGTGAGTTTAATTAATTTACAATTATTAATTCTGGTAAAACAAGAGAAGGCAGTGAAGGAAGTTTCGTTCATTTACCGGAATATTTTTGTTAAGTTTCAATGTGTGGTGTACAATATGGTGAGCTCAATACCAAACTATAAATCAAACACACCATACGTTAAATAAAAAACTAACATTAGATCGGTGGTCTAGTCATAACTCTTTTTTTTATTATATTTTATTTTTTCATTATTTCACATCAACACTGTGAGAAGGACAAAACTTAGTAATGCTAGGTTGTTGTGGGTTAAACATGTATACTCCAACTTGTTATGTTCAGTCAGGTAAAACATAAAATGAATATCATGGTATATTTAAACAAAAAAAACAAAAAAACATCATATAAAATAACGAAAGATAAAATCAGATCACAAATGAATGACACCGTAAAATGATGAAAGATTCAGCATGTAAAAACTAAATGTTTCATGTCTATATATGTGTGTCCAAACAGTCATAATATGAAATGAGAGCATACAGAAGTAAAATGAAAAAAAAAATTGCTTTGGTATAATATTTTATCAAAGTAAAAAAAAAAATTAATAAACACATACATATCAAAGTAAAAAGTACCTTAGCAAAGGCAAAATGAAGTGACCACAGTTATATAAGGTATATGGTTAAGTTTAACTTAATATAACACAATCATTCCAACAGCAATAGAAAAATGTTACAATCCTCACCAAATAAAATAAATTATAATTACAAGAATGAACCAGACAGTAAAAACTATTTACAATTTCAAATTTTTTTAACTACCCATTAGACATATTATACATACCTAGAAATATATATTTATATACATTGTAAATTAAAATACTATAATTGTATATGCTACACTCTGATTATCCAGTCTTTATTTTAGTATTCCTGGCAATAGTGATAACCTAACCTCTTGATCCCTTATGAAAAACTGTAACCTATATACACCTTCAGAATGGCGCCATGGTGACAGAGATAAATAGATTGCCAACAGAGTGGAAAGGGAAACTTACTTGAGATTTCAACTCCTGATCAAGGCTAGCACACACCTGCTCATCAGGCACTGGCCTAAGGGCTCCAATAGGTACCCCATGACAATCTACCATTGAATTTTCATTTCTCAGAGTTGTTATTGCAGGGTTTCCATCACAAACTAGAGTTGGCCAAGGCCCAGAACTCTGTTAAGATTTGGCTTACCACCACTAGCTAGCTAGCCATTCATTCAATTGACCAGACAATCCATTGCTCACCTATAAGCCGTGAATAAATATTAAGCAAATGTCCACATTTTATTCCTTGAACAATCAATTCATAAAATTGCATTTCATTGTATGTGAAAAATGTGTAACTATTTTTAACTATTCCTGCATGCGCAAACACAGGGAACAAAGCAAACATAAAGTACATCATTTTTTTTTCAACATATTAGATCATGAAGATGTGTAGATATCAAGACAACCTTGTGAAACAATAAATCTGGATAATCAGAGATCTACTGGTGGAAGCAAATAAAATACATAAGTCTAACAGAAATCATTCTGAAGATAAATGAAATGCATTAATGTAGAGGATTAATAATTTATTTATTTTTTCTATAACAGATGTGCAGCAGAGACAGTGATACTGTACTCTTAGTCTGCTGCATACCAGAATCTAGGAAGTTATATGATTAAATATTATACATTTGTTTAAAAACTTGTAAACATTGATAAATGTTGTCAATACTTACAATTTGAGAGTAATATGTGATTAAGCTTGAATATAAATCTAAAAGTTGATAAGCTATTTTGATCAGAAATTACAATACTGCAACTGTTTTAGTTTAATGGTGATTAAATAATGTAATACTCTTCTGAATCCACACAAAAACAACTGCACCATAAACTAAAGAAACAACTGATGACTTAAGTATGAATCAGTGCATTATTTTTGTGGAAATTGAGAGGAAGTTGTCTGCACAACCTTAAACCAAAAACATATGCATTTAAAAAATAATAATTTTTATTTCATTTTTTTTATTTTTTTTATATATTCTGATATCTAGCAGGCTAAAAAGAAATAAGTTTGACAAATAAACTTGAAAATATACTAGCAATATTCAAGAGTAAAAACCATTGTTAGCAATGTTTAAAGAAATAAGAATTTTTTTTTGTTAATTTCATGTCCTAAAATGTTGTGTCTAAGATCTCACTATTATGAAGAAAATATCTATCATCTAAACAGCTAAAAGCTTTAAGGCTGCCGTTTTTTATAAAATGAGACAACCCTGTTTAAAGAGGTTTCTAATTAGGCTAGAGGCTTAAACCAGTGACCTCAGCCAAAATATTTGGCATGTGTTTAATGATATCTGACATCTAAGTTTTTGATCTTCTACACATTTACATATAACATTACAAACTTTATTATTTAGTTCATTACAGTATTTCAATTTAATTTATAGCCAATTGACAAAATAATATCAATAACTTCTTTTTAAAAAGTTAATTTTTTAGCTTCAGAGAATAATTCAGAACATGCACAACTTTAAATAAGCTATGCAAAAATATATATATTTACAATTACAATCTAAAAAGACACATACGTAATTACAATGAACTATTTGAAACACTTTAAAAAAAAGTAACATTACATTTCTCATCAAAATATTTGTAAGAAAAAATATATGTTGAAAGTAATGTACAACTTATGAACACAGCTTTAACAGTTTACATATACATACATACATATTTGTTAGGGACTATATATATATGTATATATAAACCAATAAAGATCAGACTATCTGACCAACACAAATGTCATACATTATTGCAATCAACAAAAACAGGAAAAATCAATATAAATTCTCATATGGTTTTGTTGTTATACTTGCATAGAGTAAGAGGGGACAACATTAACCTCACAAGATTGTAACAAATATTTCAATTAATTTATTTCAAGAGAAGAATGATTTAGATATTTAAGAAAATTTTGCTAACATGATTGGGGAAAAAAAGATGACTTTTTAGCTCTATACAATTGGAAAACACCTTTTAAAAACAAGACTAAAATCAAGCCAATTAATTACTATCTGACAATGAAGCTAAATATACTGGTTATAAAAATTAATAGACCTTGAAACACGTGAAAATAGTGAAGACATTTATATTACTTAAACATGCTTTTTAAAAGCTTCATTCTTCATGTCAATATGGTCTAATAGGTGTAATGTTTTGTAAATTTTCTTCAAAATTTCTAAATCATCCCACCAAAAATAGTAACTATATTTACAAACATATAAAAGTTATGTACAAATGTACTCATAACACATTATTAATGAAACTTGTTTAAGTATATGTCGTAAAAAGAGTTTGAATTAAATCGCACACAAAAATTTAAGAGAATGAAAGAAAAACAATGGGTGAAGGGGGGTTTATTTCAGAGTTCCATTGAGAAAATTGTTTTTACACACCTACAGTAAACTATACGTTTAGATTAACACTAAAAAAAAAACACAAAATTTTGATGAATGCTAAAGCAAACATTCAGACTGTCACAACCACCAAATAATAAATATAATAAATAATTTAACGTAACTAGTAAGCATAATTCTTACAACCGTTTTCAATTCATTAATAATAATCACACTTTGCTTTGGGACTAATTAATTTGTATTGACAACTTCTGCTGTGCTAAAAGTGATAAATGAACTAATGAAAGAATGTTAAATGGCTTAACACAAGATTATTCAGTATTTAAACATTTACTGGAAAATATTATTTACAGCTTTACACGCACACACAATTAAATAATGGTTTGATAAATATGTAACTACTTTTTTTATACAATCATATAGTAAAGTTAAGCTCTGCTTAACGAAATGACAGGTAAACAAGATATGTAATAAAGCAGTGTGGTTATATCAGAAAAAAATTGTAAAACTTTATTGTTTATAAGCGCTCTAATAAAAAAAATGGTGCCATCAAAGACGTCTCAAAATTAATGGGGAAAAAAACACTCTCAGTAAACAAAAACCTTTTTTGTTTAAATTTAGTTGCATTGTTTTCCATACAATTGTCAAAGGCTTTTCAGTGATCACAGCAAGAAATAAACACAATTTTAAAATATAAAAGTAACATGCTGAAAGAAACAAATGACAGATTACAAAAAAATCAGAGCATATGCCAATCAAGAAACTCTCAACTGACAAGCTTTTTTTTTTTTAATTTTTATTTAAAGATTGTCAGACTTTTAAAATATGCAATACAAGCTCACTATAAAATAAAGATCTATCAGGGAAAACTTATAACATTTCTGAGGATTTATTCATACAAGATACAACTTTTCTTAGGTTATATTCTTTAATATTGTAAAAGCAAACAGTAATGTCCAAACAAATATCAATATCGAATTAAATCTTTTATTTATCTGAATATTCATACATTAATTTTTTTTAAAGCTAACTTTGTAGAAGCTCTTTTTTCCCACTTAATCAGTTAAGATACCACTAGTGTCCAGTGTACATGTTTCTTTATTGAACTTTGCAAATTCCTAGTCATTGATTTATTTAAAAAAAGGCAGAATAGGCCTATAATACAAAATGGCTTAATGCTGTGTCCCACATGGCAATAATGGTCATGGATTAGTAAATTATGGAATACTAGGCAAAATAGCTTAAAACAATTAAGAACATACTGTGTATAAGTATAGCTAATTAGTAAAAAATTTAGATAAAAGTTGAATAAATTAATAAGAATTAACTGTATTTTTAGCACAAAAAAAATCATTTTCTAGCAACTAAAAAAAGCTGATGTTTTTAGCTTATATATGTAAAAATTGTTTATATTGTAAACATACCCTGAAAACAAATAAAAAAATTTAAAGTATAATTTTACTGAATAAACTTCAAAAATGAAAATGTACTAATATAATAGGTTAATTTTAATATGAATAAAACTGTAAGACATCCCTCGCCACTTCGCGCTTCGACTATATCGCATTTTTCTTTTAAACATGTATATTTATAAAAAAAGGTAAATCATTGTAATTAAACGTACGATTAAAATATGATATTAGTTAACATCTAATGTCTTAATTTCCCTCCTTTTTTTAAAAAAATATATTGGTTAATACGAGTGTAATGGTGACTAAATGTTATTATTTCGTTTCTAGGGGCTCTAATCATGTGAAAAAAACATATTTAGTTCGTAAACAGCTTTTCTATGCTCTAATATGAAAAGAATCCTACTCCCAGAAATTCACCTATGGAGTACCAGAGACTAGAACCGACCAACTGCAAAAAAAACTGTGACAACAGTAAAAATGTACATTAAAAACAGTGAATAAATTTTAATACTTTTTTCATTCGCCTATAAAAGAAAAAAAAAATCCTCTTTTTAAAAAATGCTATTCAGATACAAATATTCCAGAGCTGCATTCACCTGATCTATTCATATATCAACAAACTATATTTAAATAGCTATTGTTATTATTCAGAAGAAATGAATGGCCACAATCATAAATCAACACGTATTGAGGATAGTTTGCAGTTATGCTTAAATTGCATAATTTGTTAGAAGATCTTGTACTATGTAATTTTTAATCTTAAACCTTTTAACTTCAATAGTTAAAAGCTCCTTAGATTTTGTGGTTTTTAATTATAAAAAAGTAACACTGGAATAAGCCCTATTACATGTTTTAATCAATGTGAAGACACTAATTTAGACAATTAAAGTCCAGTCTTAGGTAACCTAATAATTTAAATAGCTTTCTTTATTTTATATTGTGGTCTTGATGTTTAATAAAAAAAACTATTACTTTGTCACCTGCTTACAAAACAATGAATTTTAAAAGTAGTCCTTACACTTTATAAATTAAAAATTACCTTGACCTTAGCAAATAATCATTAAATATACCACAGACAATAATGGCTAATACATTTTCTACTTCATTTAGAAAATAAAAGACCCGATGATCAAATGGGCTGAAAGTATTCTAGACAGTATCTGATAGGATATTTGTAGATTCTGAAGAACAGTCACCTACAGAGACCGAAAAAATATTATGCAAAAGGCCAGTCTAACAGAAACTAATTTCACAAACACAACAAACATTGCCACCTGTGATTCTGAAAATGCCAATGAACGTGATGATTTGGGTTGCAAAAAAACTGAATGCAATAAATATCCCACTTAAAATTTGTTTATAAATTTGAACCAAGGGACAAAATTTAGAGAGCTTTCCACCCCTTTTCCCTTAAAAAGGATTAAGAGAATGATCAGACATCAATAACAAGTATTAAAAAGCTGTATTCAGTTATTAAAAAGTTGTTCAGGAAAAGCTCAGATCATCACAGTATTGCTATTAGCACCCAATGAAGTCGTGTGGATTTAAACAAAAAATTATCTGACCATCTATCAATAAATGTTTTCCTGGATCTATGAACAAATTTAATCCATGTGTTGTATTTACTTAAAACTAGAGGCCGGAAATAAAAACCTAAGATTTGCATTAGAAATAAATTAATGATAATCATAAGCTTAAAAAAAACTAAAAACTGTAAGTGGTGAACTTTTGATAGATCCAAAAGTTTAAGTTTGAATTTTTTTTTTAAATGTAAATCAGAAATCTTACAATAATACAACTGCTGCCTTCAGTTATTCTTCAAATGTGCCAAGCTTTGATTTACTAAAATGAATTAAGTTCAACAAATCAATTTACATCATATGCTCTGTAAACAAATTCACATTGTAAAATAATATTTTATTCCCTAGAGTTCTGATACTGTTATGTTAAATATGAACAGATAAAAACAACCTGATTTTAATTAATACATGTATTTCAGTATATATTCATGTAAATGGAAAAAAAAATTATTTGTAAACTATTGTATTTGATTATGCAATCAAGGATTTTTTTTCCTTGTATGTACTTTCAGGAAATCCATCACTTTCTTTGCTTTGGCAAAGAAACCACACAGTACATTAACATAATATTTATCAAGTATTACTATTACATAATTAAAGGGTTTGAAAATTCAACTTAATTACAATGAAGGGAAAAATAAAGAGTATTAAGATTTTTTCAGTAGAAACTATAACTTTCTACAGCTATGACAAGAGCAAATAAGAATCAAATATGAAAAAAATAGGATATTCATTGTATTGCCATTAGATCTTTTTACTTTGTCACCTTTTTGCGCACTCTTTTTCTTTCATCTAAGAGATAAGTAAGGTCGATTTTCTGTTTACCAGGAATGTTGTTCAAAAGCCTGGTTAAAATTTTATCCAATCGTTGTCGCTTTTCTTTACGCTGTTTGGATAAATTAAAACCATCAGTATCAACATGTTGTTGCTTTTCTTTACACTGTTTGGTTAAATTAAATTAGACCATTGTTATCATTAACTACATGTTGTTGCTTTTTTTACACTTTTTGGATAAATTTAATTAAAAACATTTTTATCATTATCTACATGCAGGAATTGATATTTTGAAAATAAATACAAGAAAATAATAGTTTACATATAAAGTCAAATTTAATGTTCACCTTTTTTTCCATAAGTCTGATCAAAGCATTGAGGTCATCTTTTTGTACGAGTACTGCTTTTCTATGTAAGTTGCCTTTCTTTACATTGACCTTCACTTCAGCTTTTAACTTCATGTCATTTTTTATACTTTCATCAATTTTCACTTTTCCAGATGATAAACTATTAGCTTTTGTTTTCAATATTTTCTTGGCATCCTTTTTGTCTTCTTGATTTGCACTTTCTATTTTTACACAGGGAACCCCTACAACACGTTCAGTCTTGCGTTTATATTCCTCAGGAACTTCATGCGGCTTTGAAGTAAATATTTTTTCAAAAATATTGGTTAAAAGGGTGGGAGACAAAAATAAAACATTTTTTTCATTTTTTGGAAAAACATACTGAATGAGAAGAAAAAATAAAATTATCGCTAGTTTTTTAAATGTCAAATAGATTTTTAAAGGCATACTGGTTTGTTTGTTTTTATGTATTTTAAACTTACTAAGTATGTTCTTCTAATGTTCAGTCGTGTTTTGAACCAGTCAAAACAAAATCGTCCAGTGTTTATAGGATACCTGTTGAGTATTATGAGTAAAAAAAAAACTTATCATAATCTGGATAAGGAAAAATTTAATAATACATGTATAAGGTGCAGACTTGACTAATAACTGTTAATTGCACATGTAGTAAGCAAATATAAAAATAAATTAAATCTGTACAAACCATATTTTCTGGATTTTATGGAATAAATGAGCAGTTTTATCAACTCTATATTCACAGATGTATATATCTTGTTCCTTAACTCCTTTAGGCCGACCTTTGCAGTAAGTATTAGTATCCATAACAATACATTTACCCATTACCAAGTCCATTGGAATGATTTCAAAGTTAGGAGTCCGAAAAAGCTGTTTTCAAGCAAAAATTAATAAATCAGTTTTTGTTCAATAATACATTTTATTCATTACTCATAACTAAAATGATTTACTTTTTACAATTTGACTGAATTTAAAACAATTAGAATAATAAACAAGAAAACTACCTCATTATGGTAAAATTTTCTTGTAGGCTCATGAAAAGTTTCTTGGGGCCGTAAATAAGGAGTTCCACTTGCAAATTTCTCACCTCTAAATTAAAATATAGAAAAAATTAATTCTAAACATTACTGAACAGCAATTGGTTAAATGGTGTGCACTTTATAGTTAGGAGGGGTGAATTCAGAAATTCTTTTTTCAACATAAACTCCATTTTTTAGAAGAAATTAAAATATTTTCCTTTTTTTTCTTGAGTTCCTGAAAGGATGAAAGACAAGGAAGATAAGGAAAGAACTTTCACCATGACCTAAAAAATGCCTTGATGCTCAACCATCTGTCCCCTCATGTAACATTGTCCATTTTCCAACTAAGGGGTGTGATTAGTTAAAATGATTTTTTATACTTTATCATAATTTTTTACGACATCGCCCATTATTACTTTTATATATGGGTCATATTGTCCAGCTGTCTGAATGGCATCGTAAACATAGTGTAAAAATTCGGAGGGAGGTGGAGTCCTTAAACCAAGCCATGCTTCTTTTGATAAAAAAGCTATTAACTAATGCATTTTTTCATTTAATAAAGCAGAATTTTTTTTTTTTCTGAATTCTTTCCTCACTTATCTAAATGACACCCTAAAAATTACTAAAATACAGTACTCGAAAAACAAGGATTAAATTTTTAAATCATACAAAGATAATCAGACATTCCAGAACATTTCCGTACTTTTTTTTCAGAGATATCTTAGAATCTAAAAGACTAACAAAGCTAAAAGATATTTTTTCAGGGGAATCAAAGAATTAAAGCTAACAAAACAAAAATATATTATTTCAGATTTCTAATAATATTCTATAAACTAACAAAACTAAAATATACTTTCCAAAATTGTATTAAAAATTCAGATATAAATGACTTAACAACTATATTTAATTATAAACTGACTTTGGATCTTTCCATAACTGCTCAAGTCTGAATATATCAAGCTTGTCTGGATTTACTGAAGCCAACAAACGATGAGAAGAGCGTAAAGGAGTACCAGTTGATGTTCTTTTACAATCTCTCATTACATATACACAGTCTCCTATGGCATACTGAACATCATCCTTGATTAATGTCATGTAATGGGTACAATCAGGTAAAGCATCTGCTGGTTGTGGAATCAACAGGATTTCCTGGAAAAAAAAAATTCATAGGTCAAAATCATTAAGTCTGCATTAAATTTGTATACATATACAAATATCACAAAAAGTATACTTACAGGATCGTGATACCTTGGTTCACAACGATCACACAGGTAATGTTCTTCATTTCCGCTAGCTCTAACACAATCACAATGTTGCCACCTCTAAATGTTTTTGTAAACGAAAAATAATAATAATAATAAAATTGCACTAAAAATGTATTGAAATTTATAAATATATTAAAAATGGTGATTATAATTTAATTAACTAACCAAACATTTTTCACATTGTAGCATCAAGCCTTCATCTCTTGTAACTCCACAAATACATCTAATTATGTCCTCTTCTGGCAGATCAGAACCTTATTTAAAATATATAATATTTAAAATATATAATATTTTAGTCATTAAATCAGAACAAAATGAGGACAATTTGCTTTAAGAAAGAATGATTATAATGTATGCACTTCTATCAAGCAACTTTTAAAAAGAAATTCCTAAAATTAGTTGATTTTTAATATCTCTAACCAATACCTTTGCATGATGCATGTTCCAACTTTTCTAATTCAGTGTCCATAAGTGTCTTAGTTGTTTTTGGTCCAAGTAATTCATCTATCTGAGATGCTACTTCAGCTTTGACACAATTCAGAACTCTTCTAAGCTTCAATATGATTTGTCCCATATCTGATTTAGGTCCACAATATAGCTTAAATAGAGAACCAAAAGAAAGATGGGAATGAAAAAAAGAAAAAAAACAAAATCCCTTCAAAATTAGTAAATATTTTATACTATACTCATTTCTTCTACAAATCAAAGTAACTTTAAAACAAAACCTGCTGGTTGATTAAAAAGAAATAACTGAAAGTAATTTTATATTAAAAACAAACACTAGATTAATCAACTCGTATTATCTCATTTATCATTTGTTTTTAAACAATTTGTGTTTATACTTTAACTCAGTTTAGTTAACCGAAGAGTTCTCTATAATTCTAACAGTTGCTGTTAGTATTATGTCTCAAATAATGAAAATATGTCAGTTTTTGGAGGAAAAAAAACTGTAAAAGAAAAAGAACAATAAATTTCATGGTTGGAGAGTCAGTATTTTGGGCGGAGTCAGTGTTTGTAATTATAGCCTTGCCTAATGTAAAAAAAAAAAATACCAGAAAAAATTTGAGAATAAAAATGACGAATAATAAGTCCTGAATTTTACCTAGATCCCCAAAATGTTCTTTTGTCATGAGAGCCATTAGAAATGTTCTTACATTTTGTGGGGTCCTAAAAAAAGGTAAATTTGAGCCCGAGGCAAAGGTAAATATGTCTTAAACAAAAACACAGTCAAATCCAACATGAGCAAATTCTCAGCCTAAAATATTTTTGTACTAGAGGCCTCCTCTAATATCAATTATCACAGGGCCTAAGCTAGTGCTTAGATTTATCTATATGAACAGATATACTTCTATGGCAATTTCCATATGTTTGATTGAAAAGAAGGAAGAAAAAGCAGAAAATTTTGCAACAAAACTTTATCAGTGGTTTATTTATTACCTAAAGATATATGTGCACAAATGTTTTTTTTTAAGTAGACCGTTTTACCACTATGTGGTGCACACAATTTTAAATTCCCTTACAAATTCGCCCACAGCTAATATTTATTGGGTGGGACGGATGGCCGAATGGTGTAGATACTCACTCGACTGTCAACCTGAGAGTCCTGGGTTCGATCCTCTGTGAAAACCATGTGGAATTTTTCCAGATGAAATGTGTTTCAAAGTCGTCCCACAAGTCCACCCAGCTTTAAATGGGTACCTGACTTTAAGTTGGGGAAGTAAAGGCGGCTGGGCGTTGTGCTAACCACACAACCCCTTAACTCTCAACCATTGTTCATTTTCAGCCATTTTTTTAAGCTGATTGCAGGGTGTTTTGTAAAACTAAACATTTTTCACTATGTTATAAGCTACCTAGTGATGTTAAATATCACTGAATTCAGAAATGAATAAGCTATTTAATGATATAAAACTTTTTATATAATAGAAATTTTTAATTTTGTAAAATTATAGTGTAAATGATTTTTTTATTATTTTTTTAAACTAAAAATACAAATACATCACAAACAGTAAGAATAAAAAAAAAAAGTATGAAGAATTTAAATAAAATCTTTATTATTTACATAAACATTATTCATTTATACAACACATAAACAAATTTGGACTTAAAATTTTGACAATTTTTTTTTTTATTCCACTATAAATGATACTATAGAAAATTGAAAAAATAAAAAAAAATAAGGACTGATGCCTCTAGTGTGAAAAAAAGACATATAATTCTCACACAATAAGTACAATGTTAGACTAGACAAAATTGATCATTAAAATTTATATATTATTATTATAAGTGACAGGAAACACATTTAAATGAATTGATAATTACTTTAAATGTTATTTATGATAAAGTAAAAGACAATTTCTGTCATCTTGAAAACATAAGAAAGTATCACATGCAGAACATTTAGTTCTTGTTTTTCTTTCAAGTTTATAAAGTGAATAACATAATTTACAGTTTTTTCTTTCCTTTGAAGGAACCATTACAGGTAAAATAGGATGATTAGTTTTTATTTTATATGCTGTCGCTGTCGGAACCTCATCTAAGTCATCAATCTTTCCTAACTGTCTAATTAACTCTATTGTGTAAACTAACTGACTATATCTTGCTGGTCTATTTAATTCAATAATATCTGGATTTTGTTTCCTCCAGTCTTGAAAAAGAATATAACTATTTACCCTAGCAATATCAACAAAAATAAAGTTTTCCACCATTTATTTGTTTTTCTAAGCATATTATATTTATTTAAAAGTTGATCACTTTTGTCTACCCCTCCCATATTAATATTATAATCCTTGACTAAAAGTGGTTGTCTTACTTCTAATTTTTCAAAAGTCCTATTTTTTTTATTTCTTCTCATGACTGAATTAAAAGAATTAGCTTTATGCAAAGATACTGTTTTGTTATCCCTCCACTGCATTGTTAAAGTTTCCTCTTTCCTAACCCATCTCATATCACCCCTCTTTGAAGTCTTTTCCCATTGTTTTACATTTTTTAATTCAGTAGGAAATCCTTTTCTAGTAGTCAAAATGGTACCACAGGCTAATACACCTTTTTTTAACAAATCTTTTACTAAAACAAAACTAGTATAAAAATTGTCGAAAAACAAACGATAGCCTTGATTAACAATGGAAGATATTAAATTCATTACAACCCCATAAGCTAATCCAAATGGTGATAAAGTTTCAGACTTACCGAAATAAACATCAAAATCATATGTATATCCAGTAACAGAATCCGCGAGCACCCATAATTTCATCCCCCACTTAGTTGGTTTATCTCTAATGTACTGATGAAATGAATATCTTCCTTTGTTTCTAACCATTCGTTCATCAATTGAAATATTAGGTCCAGGCTGGTATAATTTCATGCATTTTCTTCTAATGAAATCAAACAAAAACCTAACTTTAGTCAATTTATCCTCTGCCTTTTCGGTGTTTCGGTTTGAAACTTTCAAAAAACTAAGTATTTGTTCAAAACGTGGCCTGGTCATAAAGGCTCTTGCCCATAGTCCATTGAATAAACTTTTTTTGTTCCAGTAAGACTGATCATTTGGAGCTTGTATCATCCCCATGTGCATTAAAAGTCCAATAAAGCTCATAAATTCTTCTTCACCTACATCTGTCCAGTTTTTGTACATGGCTGGTTTAGTTGGTCCAATAAATGCAGCATTCTGATTAGTCGTGTTGCATAGCTCTCTGACCAAAGTTGAAGTAAAAAACAGAGAAAAAATGGACAAAGGAGTCAGATACTTTTTTCTGTCTTGTCTTGTAAATTACTCTGGAAAATGAGCTCCAGGAGTTCTCTCAGGTTTGAAGGGTGGCAAAGCATAAGGAGGTCCAGAATCTTGGTCATCATAACTGAAGATAAAAAGATGTAGTATCATTAGAAACATTTTTTTTTAAATGAAACAATGATATTTTGTTAAAAATTTATTCAACAAAATATTCAGTAATAAATTAGCCATCTAAAATTGTTGAATTATTTCTTTTGTTTTGTTCAAATGTGAAAAAAAAAATACGTTACCAATGTAAACAAAAGAAAGTTACATTTACTATGGCCCTAAACAAATATGAATTATAAATGAATGTGTGGAAAATGTACCTTTAATTATATAAATAGTTAAATTAACATAATTTTTGTAAATGTTTAATACCTATAAATATCTACTAATGAATATACAATTGACAAAAAAAAAAATTGAAAAAAAATTGCCATGTGCGTTTCGGCTTTGCCACTAAGACTAATGTTTACCTTCCATTGTTGACTTGTTTAGTGGAAAATCGATGTATATTTTCAGTTTCACTGACTTCTTCTTCTTCCTCTTCAAGCCAAACTTCATCCTCACTTGAAATATAGTCATTTTCATCGTCGGAAGATGAATACATATCCATAATTCTTTAAAAAATTGAGACGCTAATAAAAAGAGGACTGTCGTAAAAGTGACAAAATGGCGACCATCATCCCGGAGGTTTGTGACGTAAACACGAGACTTTTATTTAATATTTTTTTTATTTAAAATGTAAAAAATGTGTAAAATGTTGTATTTTTTGCTAAAATATTCATTTTTTTATAACAAAACATAAAATAAATTGATCAAAAGTAAAAATATAAAGAATTATAGCATAAAAAAATCGTCGATCACCGGTGATCGAAAAGCCAATGCTACGATGGTTGAGAGTTAATATGCAGAGGTTATAGAAACAGATGAATTCTACACTTCATCTGCCCCGATGGCCCGTTAGGGTTAAGGCAACTTTACTTTAATATTTATTGACACACATAGCGTCCAGAAAATAAGAGGTACTTTGTATGGGGGAATGTGCTTAACTAGTAGTGCATATGGGCCACTTATAGTTATTATGCTGACAGCCTTTTTTTCAGGAGATGAATTACTTCAGTTAATAAATGCCCAATGAAAGATACTTTATTTTTATTTTCACTGATAAAAAAAAGTAACTATCGCATATTGCACTTAAAATTTACAAATGTATATAATAATATATTATATGTATCCTAAACCCTGTTGATTTTCCTATAAAGAATTCACCATTCTACTTTGCAGTTTAACAAACTCTTAGGTGAGAAGCATATTGAGAAATAGAGTTGTAATAAAGCACACAGATTTTCGTTTGAATTAATTATACCTTTAAATTTTGTCATAACCCACCCAGAAATTCGTCAAAGTTATTTATTATAATATTTGATTGGATGGACCAGTTTTTTTTCACTTGATTTGTTCATTAATGACATAGTAATAGATAGAAAAGAGAAATTTGCCAGAGAATGTTGTTTAGGGAGATAAAAAAATTTTTGGCTAACTCTTACAAGAAGGAGTATTAAAATTTTCTGCCGCAGTAATAAATCATAGTCATTTTTTAATGATTATCAATGAATAATATAATTCCTGTATTCTCTTTGCTAGTGTGATTACGATCATCAATAGGATCAAAATCATTTACAATATGTTTAGGCTATTGCCCAACTTCTAGAAAATAACCAAACTTTGCTGAAAAACACTTATAAATAAAGAATGGAAATAAACCCTGTCCTGTTGACCCATGACGTACGCTTTCTAATAATAGAATTTGTTTATTTACCAATTTTGCACACCTCTAAAGTTACAATATTAAGGTCAAATTAATGTAAGCCGTTGATTTTTTTTTAATTTACCGCATTAATTTTTTAGAACATTAATCAAAGATTAGCAGCAATTAATCAGCAGCCCATGTGACTACAGGTGAGACGGATGGCGGAGTGGTGTAGATACTCGACTGTCAACCTGAGAGTCCTGGGTTCAATCCTTGGTTAGGCCCATGGAATTTTTCCAGGTGAAATTTGTTACAAAGTTGTCCCACGAGTCCACCCAGCTTTAAATGGGTACCTGACTTTAAATTGGAGAGGTAAAGGCGGCTGGGAGTTGTGCTAACCACACAATCCCTTCATATGCCCCAATGGCCTGTTTTTTTACCATGTGACTACAGTTTAACATAAACTTCACTTTTTAATGTAAATGACTAACCTCCACATTGCTGAACAAAAGCATTAGATCTGCATTAAAAGCACTCAAATGGTCATAGTATCCAGTTTTAACCTTTTGCTTGATCATTGACAAATCTATTGGGTCTCTGACCACTTGATAATACTGGGGTTGTTTTTTACGAGAGGGCAAAGTCATCAGCTGAGTAACCAAACTGTCACCATCTTCATCTAGAATTAAATATAAGCATCCATATCCTTTTTAAAAAACTATTACCTATGTATAAATACAACTTTAAATATAGTGAATTACTTCTTTGTTTTTAATTAGCCTTATTCTTATTTAAATCTGGTGATAAAAGACTTATTTCAAAAATTAAACTTTAATAGGATGACAGAATAAATTATCTAAAAATTTTTATTTACATTAGTTACCTTTCAGACTTAATAGCTCGGTGAGCATTTTATCAAAGATCTGTGCAAGCTGATGGCGTTTTGCCATTTCAGGGTTATCTTTAGCATAAGCTGCTAACCTGTTGAATATAAAAAAAAATTAACATTACTATTTTAATTCAAATTAAATGAAAAAATCATTTGAAAAATTTAAAGCAATAAAATCATACCCTACTTAACACTTCCATTTAGCACATTTCCGATTAAAGGCAGTCTTTTTCCACCCATTAAAATTCTGTAATTAAGATTCTTTTTTCATGAAAATTAATTTTTAAAAACCTTTGGGCATATAATATCGTGGCTGTGGTATTTCTATTCCACATCTGTTACCCTCTTTTGATTTTCCTAGAATTCATTGTCTTACAATTACTAGAAAAATACTAATGATGTGGAATTTCAATTCCACATCTGTTAGCTTCCTTTGATTTTCCTAGAATTCATTGTCAGTCTCTAGAAAAATACTAATGATTCTAGTTTATTGTGTAATGAAGAAAAAAAATGTTTTAGTTTTATACTCTTCCTTAAGTTATAAATTGAGCCATAAAGATAAAAAGTAATAAGACATGAAGACATGAAGTAAGAGAATTTTACTAGAAAATAAATGCACCTTAAGAAACTAATACATGTAATGGCATATTATGTAAGATTTTTTTTTTTAAATTAAGAACATTTCACATCATCATAGAGTAGAGGATTTAATTTTGACCATCAGATCAGAATAAAAAAAAGTAAGTTAAGTTCCCTAGGCAAGTAAGGACTTGTCAGGGCAGATGAAGCATAGAATTCATTTGTTTCTGAATCCATGATTGTGTGGCTACAGGCCTACAGTTTAACGATCTACACTACTTTAAAATCCATCCCCAATCAGTATAGAATATATCAGATTTTATCTTTTCAATGTTTAGGCAATTTTTTTAATAAAAGTGGAACAGTTTGTGAATAGGTTGTAATAATATCAATAAATGAATGCATACTAACCTAGTCTTTACAGATCTCTCATTTAAGTGGGCTAACATTAAATCTGAAAAAAAAATGTAATTAATGAATCTTTCCATTCCTGCAAATGTATGGATTTAATTGGCATTTTTTAAAATAATTAATGACTACTAATTTTCTGAAAAAAAAAAATACAAAGCATATTAAACCTTAACTCAGGGAGAATAAATAAAGAAAATAAAAAATGAAAAAAAAATACATATATATATCATTAACGAAATGTCATTCGTTGTACATTCTTGGTGAAGCATTTTCTTTGATTATTGACACCTAAAAGGTGTTGTCATCAATTTGTTGCCAGTAATAAAAATGTATTAAAGCAGAATCAAAACAATAGAGTCCACAACACGCTAAAGATTTTTTCAATTAGATGTAAAGTAGCCAAAGATCATATTAAGTTGTTTTTATTAATTAACACTATAATCTATTTTTATCAAACCTTTTAACATGTGCACTATTTTAACACATCAGGAATGTTTACTTGCGATGGCTGCTATAATAAATTTTGCTTTGTATTTTTTAAAGTCATCTGGGTTTCTTTGAGCCAAGAGAATTGAGATTAAAAATATGCTGTAAAAGGTTGTTTTTTTCCCCAAGAATTGAATTCCCAATGTTCAAAGTATGGATATTTTGACCAGGTCATTTTAAACCAAACACATTGCCACTAGTGATGTTTCAACCAGAGATGGTTAGACCATGTCTGTTGAGCTTTTGTCACTTATAAGATCACTGCTATGGTTTGCACTTTTCATTAAATATAGTGAGCAAAAAAGTGGAACAATAGACTTTTAATACTAAGTAGTAAGCCTATAGAAAATAGTATTTAACATATTAACTTATTTAATGCTATGTAAAAATCAAAATCACAGGGCTATTTTCAAAATCATTAATAATAAAAGTATAATCAACAGAAAGTTCATCATGAAATGAAGTACATGTTTCATGCTAAGATTATTCCATACCTCTTCTCAGAAATCTAATCAGTATCTTTGTTGCCTCATGAACAGATGGGTAAATTCACTTCAAAGAAGTTCTTTATAATTTTTTAAAAATTCGCTCAGTTAAATTTAGTAAATAATTAATTAACTCAATAATAAATTTTCAAATCCATGGCTCAAAATGTCTGTGGTTCAAACATCTATGGTCAAAATGTCCTGCCAAGAATCTAATGGTAATACTCTTAATAGTTTCAGAGATGAGGCAAGTAAATCAGGGGTGACGCTGACTTATACATGGGTGTTACCGTCGATTATTGATATAACAACTTTCTTTTACATATAATTCTTCTACCAATAACTTAATCATTACATGCTAACTTAAATCTACTATGTAGACTACATATAGCAGTTATGTGACATGAAAATTGTATATTATATAAATCATGTGACTTATACATCAACAGAAAGAACATCGGGAGAGCTTTACATTATTATAATCAACTTGACAGTCAGTTACCTTTGAAAAAAGTTGTAAAGCTTTTAGTGGGAGATTATTTTACAATAGACAAAGAATAAATATTGAGTCACATATTGACTCCATGTCACTTAAACTATCCTAACTTTGACAATTCTAAAAGGAATATTATAAATTTAGTACCAAATTAAAGTTTATTTAAAAATCTATAGAAATATATACTATTTTTTGACAAAATATTCAGCATAATTAAATTTATAAAACTATTTTTGAAATTGCACAGAGTACGGGTGGTGGTGCGGTGTAGAGCACTCGACTGTCAACCTGAGAAATGAGTAGTGCTTGTATAAATAAGAGAGGGGGGATGTTATAAGACCGGATTATTTAAATCCATTATATATATATATATATATAGTCTTGCTACATTTGGAATATTTTAATCAAATGTTCATACTGATGTTGTTTTACAACATTCAAATTCCCCCGATAAAGAGTAGAGAAAAATAAAACGTTATATCGCTATGCTGAGCAATTCAACAATTCAGTAGAAGTAGCCAGCAATTAAAAAACAGGTTAATTAACTCCCCTTGGACGAAAAAACGACGAGTCACGGAAAAGTAAAAGGTGGGGAAGAGTGGGCGGGAGAGGGTAGACAAGTGACGAAACTTAACAAACATTCTCGCTTGCTGAAGTTTTTTTTTTTTATTATCTCTGCAGAGCTGCCAACTGAGATATTTTATTAACAGTTCTATATTATTTTGATCAATCTAAAATTCTATTTCAATAATAGATCTAGAATTTTTTTGTTCAGTCAGATATAAATGTAGATTATTTCCTTATTCGTTTTTTATAATTCTGGCTAATTATAATATAGCTGTAAATGATTTTTTCGGTGAGAAAGTTGGAGTGGTTACCGCTCTCTCCGTAGGCAACAATATACAACATATTCATGTGAGGTTTTTTCCCCTTAGTTCAGCCAATGAAAGGTAAACTATATATACAAGTGTAACCCCAATTCAGATCGGCAACATCTTTGCTTTTGTGTCAAATTATCATTTAACTGTATGAAAAAAGGCAATAGTACTGATCTTATTATAATATATATTGAATGTAAATATTGTTGAGCAACTAAAAATGCTTAAAATGCCCACTTTTTTATTTTTGTTTGTTTTATTTTTTTACTGCTTTTGTAGTTGTTTGTAAGACTGTTGCCACAGGCAGCACGAGTAACATGAACGCCATGCCAATGAAGTAAATATATACATGGACAATCACTAATATGAAAGTTTATTATGTGTTTTATAAATGTGATAATATTGTATTTTTATAGCACATTACAATAATGAATATAATACAAATTTTATTCACAATATTTTAATTAATCTCATTATCGAGTGGCATATGAGAAAATGTCATTCTACTGTCATTAAGCAAAGTCTTCCAGAAAACTTACCTGGATTAAGAGTGTTTATTTTGTTACAATCCATAATATTTAATTCTTCTTTTGCTGATGAAGTCAAATCTTGGCCTGGATGTTTTTGATTTCGAACTTTATCAACATTTCTCACTAAGAAAATATGATGTTTTCGAGCATAGCACCGTTCTTTAAATGTCATTGGTTTTGCAAGAAACTGTACCTGCATATTTTCAGATGTTTGCTAAATATTTTAAGAAACAAAGGCAATTTGATAAGATTAATTAAAAAAAATATTTGTTAACAACATTCAAATTTTATTATCAGATGATATATTTAATCACATTTACCTTCTCTTTCATTTTTTTATTCATCAATTTAGATTTTCGTTTGTCTTTAGGATCATCCAGTTTTTCTGGTTTACTGTAACTCCCATTGGTCCGTTGTGTTTTACCTCCAATAACACCTCTGCATTCAGAACTACCACATCGACATTCTTGCTATTATTTAATAAAAATTGTTTAATTATTGCAGTGTTTTATAATATTTATATTTAATTTTACACTTTAACATTTAACAATATATATCAACTAACCTGAGTTTCCTGGTTAAAAGGATCAAAATTATAATCGTAACTGAGTTCCTCTCCTGGCATAATATCCCGTAAAGCAAACAAAACCATTCTGTACAGTCCATTAACATTCCTTGTAGAAGCATAAAATAATAATTCAATTGAAATAAATTTTAATCAGATTATTTTACTAGAAAATACATCAAAAACAAATTTCTAAAAATACTGACCATTTCTGCATCTCACAGTTAGGCTTACAAGAATGATTGACATAGCGACCTATGTTGCCCATTCTGTATCCATCTATGACACTTCCTGAATCCAGATGCAAAGCATAGTGATGACATTCCTCAGAGTATTCTTCCATCATTCGGCGTCGAAATTCTATCTCACTAACTACTTCACCCAGATATTCCAGTATAAAGTATCCTGTTTTGTTAATTTAAAAATAAAGAAATTAAAGCGTTTGATTATAAAATATTATTTTTTTATTCTTATCTTTAGGCTGATATTTTTTTTAATTACTAGATATGTTGTATTTTTAATTTACTTTTCATAATAAAACAAAAGTAGTTAAGAATTAAACTTGATAAGTAGACTCAAATAAGAAAAAAAATTATTATAACAATATAAATATCTGGCAATGAATTATTATAGTTGTTGAATAAAAAACTAACCATTTTTAATAAAACTTTTGGTTCTCACACCAAATCCTCGATCTTTTGTAACAAATTTTTCTAAACCTTGGACCCATTCATGCCTTTGAATTTTCTGATTATCACAATTATCACCCAGAGAACATGTTGAAGGAGTGCACTCAGTATATATCATTCTATAAAAGACAAGAGAAAGTTTTACAATGAATAAAAAAAATTAAAATATCAAAACTGTCAATACTACTGTCAAATACAAGTTAAGTCTATAAGTCACAAGTTACTATTTTATATTAATTTTCATTTTAAAAATCTAAAAAAAAATGTCCCAGATCTGTTATTTAAGTTATGATGGACCCATTGGATATCACAATAATTTGGTAAAATAAAATTACTGATTTATCTTATTAGCCTGGGACATGAAAAAAGGGTATAATGAAAGCATGTGACACAACCCCTAAAAAAGCTGAGAGCTAAGCAATTCCACCCAGATCCAAGTATGAAGATATGTTATTTAGGCCCTTCTTTAGACAAGAAGATAAGCCAGCAAGTATAAAGCAAACAGCATGGATAATTAACTAAGCAGTTAAACATACTCAATAGAAACAGATTTGAGTCATTTGACATACATCAAGGGAATATCACTCAGATGGAAGACTATTCTTATTTGCCACAAGGTTTTGTTAGATTAGATTTTTTTAAGACTCAACTTCTTTTACGAAAAAAAAAAATCTTGAAAATCTAACAACACTCTGAAAATACTATCTAAGTATGTATGTTTGTATGTATCCATATTTTCTAACTAATGGTGGGCTTAATACAGGAAAATAAAAATAAATAATATTTTAGAACTTTTTTTTTAAATATGATTTGAATACTGAAAATATTTAAATAAATCATTCTAATTACCTATTGAGACAATCATCTTGACATCCCTTGCCGCCAGAAGGTGGAATAACACAATTACATAATGGTATTTCTAGTTTTCGTGAACTGACCTTACTATCTGAATATACATCTTGGACAAAAAAAAAATTTTATTAGTAAACAAATACATTCAATTTATTGCTACTGCCAAAAAATCCTAATTATCTCAAAAACACATTAATACATACTTGTTCTGATATTTCGAAATTTTAATTTATGCTCCTGTTTCTTTGGCAACTGCAAAATTAAACAAAATTATTTACACATGTGATAAATGAGTTAAATATTTTTCTCCAGCAATAATTCTAAAACGAAAACAAAAATAAATAACAGTCACCTGATTATGTGCATGCTGCCACCACATGTCATAAGGTAATTCAAAATCTTGCTCTTTTCTCATATAATATTGCCCAATGTGTAACGGTTGTGGCATAAGACCATATTCATGTTCGTCTTTCACATAATGGAGCTTCTCACGACATTTGACCATATTTTCACACCTTTTCCTTGGCCTTTAAAACATATAATATTACACTTTGAAAAATATAAGAGAAAAAGAAACACCAAAAAAAAAAATTATGCTTATAAATACTTTATATGAAGCATTTTATGATAGACTAGCCTATCCCACATATTGGGTTAAGCTAGTATGACTTAGTATGGGCCAGTAAAGGACAATAATGAGTGGAGAAGTAGAACCAATTCAGAACTGTAGAACTATACGAAGAACCAAATATCAGCTGAAATCAAAATTAATAAATTGAGGTGGGTAGGGCACATAGAAAATATGGAAAACAACAGAGGTCTATAAGCAATATATAAGGCTACACCCAATGAGAAAAGTCCTAAGGGCAGACCAAGAAGCAGATGGTTAGAGGAAGTGGAGAAAGATCTTAAAGCCATAGGAGTGAGAGAGGAGGAAGAAGACCATGGATCAGGAAAAGTGGAAAAGAGTAGTATGGCAGGCCAGGGCCCTAAATGGGCTGTAGAGCCAAAAGGAAGAAGAAGGAGCTGATTTATGCCACCTTCATAATGTACAGAAATGACATATATTTCATATGTCACAAATTACGTTTTACCCGTCAACGATAACCAACCAAACAAACCAACCGAGCCAACTAATCCAACCAACCAAGCCAAACCTGTCACAAATTACATTTTACCCGTCAACGCTAACCAACCAAACAAACAAACCAAACCAAACAACTAATCAAACAACTAACCAAACCAGCGAACCAATCAACCAAACAAACCAACCAAACCAACCAATCAAACCAACCAAACCTACAACCAACCAAACCAACTAACCAAACCAGCTTACCAATCAACCAAACAAACCAACCGAGTCAACTAATTAAACCAACCAAGCCAAACCTGTCACAAATGACATTTTACCCATCAACGCTAACCAACCGAACCAAACAAACCAACCAATCAAACAAACCAAACAACTAATCAAACAACTAACTAAACCAACCAACCGAGCCAACCAAACAAACCAACCGAGCCAACCAAACAAACCAACCGAGCCAACCAACCCAACCAACCAAGCCAAACCCGTCACAAATTACGTTTTACCCGTCAACACTAGCCAACCAAACCAAACAGCCAAACCCATCCAAACCAACCAAGCCAAACCCGTCACATATTACGTTTTACCCGTCAACGCTAACCAACCAAACCAAACAGCTGAACCAGCTAACCAAACAAACCAAACCCACCAAATCAACCAAGGCAAACAAACAAACCAAACCAAACTAAACACCAGATATGCGTGCACATTTATGTCACCAGTTACGTTTTACCCTTAATTTTCTCAATGTTAAAATCAAAACGAAGCATTAAAAAAAGCTTTTATAAAAATGCACTGAAAAGTAAACAATAACTACTTTATTATGCCATTTTGCAACACAAAGGCAAGTTGATGTGGCACAATACAGCACCCGCGCGCAAGTTCAATTCGGCTTTATTAGTAGGAAAATAAAAAAAATTGTATACCATAGGGAAATGACGTCATAGAAATTTTTTTTATTTATAGCCACGGCTCCCATCCTGCAAAAAAAAAGTCTACCATCGGGAAATGACGTCATAGATTATTTATAGCAACGGCTTTCACACTCTGCACGTCGTCGTACGGACGACATGATAGCTACTTTATTATTAGGAGATTCTATTTAACAGCACAGAACAATTTATTCTATTTTTAATAGTACAAAAAAAATGTACCCAGATTAAACTCATGGCGGGAAACGCCACCACCATGATGACGGGAGTCGTTAGATCGATTACAAAGAGAGAAAGAGAGCGTTCACTTGACTTGGCGCTCGCCCAGACGCAAAGCAACGGTACCGTGCCTACACAGTCTCCCCAACTAAAATGATCGATATGTTTTTCCAACCTTCCCGCTCCCCCTAGCCACATAGGTTTCCGTCATTTTTTTCTTACGGCGGTAATATAACAAATCTATATATTGTATATATAATCAGGACAATATAATATTGTATACAGGCTATATAAAAAGCATAGGGGATAGGGCACAGAGAGGAAACAATCTCGTTTCAATATTTTAGAAAGCGAACGGTCAATCACAATTCTGACTAATCATTGGGCCCGTGGATCGGAAAGGGGGGGATTACATAACACAATAGACTACAAGTCGAAGTTGTTTATTAAGTGCTTTTTTTTTCGTTTCATTTCTGTAGTGTGCGCTTGGTTTATTTATTGTTTTAATACTATACAATGCCCAGCAGATGTTCATAGTAGGGGCTTGTAATGAATGTCGAAAAAAAAAAACAGCTTATTAGCACCATTTCTGCCGCATGATATTTTACCAAGACCACAGTATGTATAATTATGTCAAGTGCACGAAATGACCAAATCACTGCCCTGTGGACCGGAGTGATATAAAATAAATCTAGACCACCGTGGCTAAATGCGTTTTCGTGATTGTCAGTTTAAATATTTCCACACCTGGCTAACGGTGAATACCAATCGCTAGACCGTCGCATGAACGGTGACCGGATGCCCTGAAAAAGCACCGACGTCACATGGCGAAATCGAGATCAATTGAAAGGATCAAGGCAACCCACTTAACAATGAATAGAACAGCTGCCTTACACGGGAGACACGCACACAGAGGGGAAAAAAAAGTGTACTAAGAGAGAAAGAGAGGGAACTCTGTCGGGAAACATGAAAAACATTTTAACAACTTGCTAGAGCCAGTTTTTTTTCTTCTACCGAGTGGGGGAGGGGGGGGAGTGATAAAGAAAGTAGATGATTAAAAAGTTAATATTTCTTATTATTTTACAAGCTTTTTAAAAATACAGACCATAGAAACTTCACTAACTATACCAGTTGGACAATGAGTTGGCATTTCATAGTTTATTGCTTATGCTTTAAACGTATGTAAAATTTAAAACGGTACGTTGAAAATATGATCAGATCTTCCTATGGCCAACTTTATACATCGATATATAGTAGTTACCTAAACAATAGTAATAGAAATGATCAGGTATAGAGTCTCAGATAATTTTGTTTTTATGAAGATACCATTGCCAGGAAAGAAGCATGAATGGAGCGAATTAGAGCAGATGTCTGCCACAGGACAGCTAAATCCTTTGTCAAGGTAATAAAGACTCTGACCCTAATATGCCCTTGTTCACAAAGACCTATTCAAACACAACTTAAGTGTCAGGCAAGTCTGTGTTTGTAGAAAAGTGCAAATTTCATTGGTAAAAGAATTTAACTTTTTTTTTTGGTTTTTGAAAATGAGTATTAGAATAAAAACTATGATAGCATACAAAATTTAATACTAGACGTTTGTCTTCTTAACACCTTAAAACTGCTTTAAAGTTAAAAAAGGACTTTTTTTTTGTGCCTTATTCGAATAAAAGCTTTATGTTTAATGTTATTATTATTTACAAGATTTTGTTTTCTGAACCAACTTACTCCTAAAGACAGGCCTACATTGTTAACAATGGCTACAATAACTAAACAATGGGGCAGGGAAAGGTGGGCCACAGGAGCCCCAATTGTCTAGATAATTAGGGGTCATGAATTTGCAAATGGTGGCCTTGACATCATTTTTGCCTAGATTCCCTAAAAACAGCTCAGATGATTTGACATTTAAAATTTATGATCAGGGGTATAAACATTTTTGCTAAAACTGGATGCACTGTTGAATGAATTTTATTTTCATTTAAACATCACCTTTGGTTTACTTAAAGACTTTACTTTAAAACAATTTATATATAAAAAAAAATGATTGTGGCTAAATTGGGGATGCATGGTCATGTGTGTACAGTGCTAGAATGTTAACCTGGGGCCCTGCATTTCAATCCTTCAATCGCTAATGAGATTTAACAGGATTTTTTTCAGCTCCTGTCTACCCAGCTAAGAAATGAGTCTTGTCTGACAATAGTTGCAGAAAGCAGAGGCAGTTGGGGATGCTCTTTCCATAAAAACTCCTAATATGCGATGGCTAAGTATGGTATTGTTGCTACACTTCAACTGTGAAGGGATTTTTTTACTTTTACTATTTACAGTTGAATTATTTACCAAAAAAAATACTTTCCTCAATAAAAATTGTGTCATTCTAAAAAGTGAAATTAACGCCCATTGTGTAATATTTTTCTAAATACATCTGACTATCAAATTATACTTACTCATCATCTTTGTAAAAATCTGAGAACAGTCCCACTCTTTGAAAACGCTTACGAGGAAGTTGTGCAGGAATATTACAACCAGGTGAAACTGATTCGTCACTAGACAACTCACTGTCTACTCTAAAATATATATAAAAATAAAGAGATAATTATTAGTATAATGAAAATAACTTAATACACATCAAATTAAATTATTAAAGATATGTGTAAAATATTTTTGGCGAGGTGTAATTTTTTATACCCTTTTATTTATCACATACTTCTTGTGATTAAATATATTAAAAATTTTTGAATTCTCTTGACGACAATACACTCAATACATTCAATTTATTACAATATTATGAACTTCGAAGCTTATTACTTTTTTTTAGCAATGTTTTTGTAAGGGGGAAGTGAGGAAAGAGATTACAGTGTTTAGTACAACACTGATCTGTTACGTTGCAGAATTCTGAAAGTTTTTTTTTTTTGTCTTGTGCACTTTTTAAAATATTGTAGCTAAACATTACCAACAAACACAATTCTTTTAACAAAAAAAAGTATTAAAAAATAAATAAAAACAACAGTTTTTAAATATAATTTGTTTTTACATTAGGTACAGAACTTGATAGATTTTACTAGTTTATATTAGCTTTAAGAAAAAATACAAGTGAAATACTTTTGATATGAAATAAATAAAATAAAATAAATAAACTTCTTAAAATACTCTTTTATATGTACTAAAAGGTTAAAAATTATTCATTGTATCAGAAGTAGGCAAACTTTTTTAATTGCGCGTCACATAAGGTGCATAAATTTAATTAAAGGGCTGGACATGGAGTTAATGGATGGTGTTTTTATATGAGCTAATATAAATTAAATGTCATTAAAATTGAGTGCACAGGCTGGATTTAGCAGTTAAATCAGCCATACTTGACCCTCAGATTGAAGTTTAGCCTTAGAACATACAAATATTTGTAGAAATATAATAACCAAAAAAAAAATGTGGGCACCAATTAGTATTACGAGTAATTTATGAAATGACAAATTTTAACATCAAAATATTCTGGACTTATTGTGTCTTCCAATTCTATTTACAAACAATAGTTAACAAGCATAATTCTTTCCAGAGAGATGCTCGTAATTCAAAATACATGAGTATCAAAGCAGATTTACCCATAAGAAATAATGGTTAATGTTTCCAGAAAATGCCCTTGAGTATTCTAATGTATAAATTTGTATGATTTTTTTTTATTACATGACTTGATAAAATTAAATTATTCTGTAGGATGTCTTTCGTTGTTACTAACAGATTTTATGCTACCTGTTTGCTCTTTGTAACCTGATTTTTTTGCAGGAACCTATGCAGTAAAACTTGTTTTTGCCTTCTTTGTAAGAATTTCACAAAAATTCGACAAAGCATTTGTTAAACAGATTCATCGCTGGCACTGCTACATTTAATTGAATGATTTTTACGTCTCCCTCAATTTTATTAGAAGTGAGGGATTTCTCACTTTTTTTTCTTCATGTGGTCATTGTAGCAGTTATTACACAGTCACAACAATAATATAGTCAACAATATATGCTCCCACAATGTGTTGACATACAACTTAAGCACGATGAGTACAAAAAAGTATATGAGATAACGATCGGTTAGACAGTAGGTAATCACCTAAAGATTGGTAGAAAAAGGAGAAAATTTATTAGAATGTATTTTTTTTTATTTTGCTCGTCTTACAAGGCACTGCTTGTGTATAACAGCAAATTTTGTTGAAAAATTGTTTTCGCCTAATGAAACACTTGTAAACCAAGTTACTCGTAAGCCAAGATTTGACAGTATACTATAAAATGTAATATGTCCATGATCTACATTAATTGACAAATTGCAAGATATATAAATGATTAAAATACATCAGCACCCATGGTAGTTTTATAGTTTTTCTAAATGTTTAATGTTCTCATGAAAATTTTTTTGCTATTTTATAATTGAAGCATCTTTTCAAAATAAGTTGGGTTTTTTTTTTTCTCAAATTTTATGGAACAAAAAAAAACAAGCATGAAAATGTAACAAAAGGTGTCAAATAACTAAATCTATACATATTATAAGCTGTGGATCAATCTTGTAATATCATACTGGGTAACAACAAAATATTGCCACAGCATGGGGATACACATTTTTAAAAAGCTTTCCATTTGAGTCAGTAAACATGTTGCCATCTCAAATGTATGCTTTTTCTACAATATTTTTTTTTTTAATTTAGATTCAAGAGTTTTTGCGAAGTCAAAACCAAGCTCTCTTGTTTCGGTGGGAAAAGTACTTAAAAATTAGGATTAAATGGCTAAAAGGGACACATAAGAATAAATAAAGTGAGAATGCTTTTGAAGATATACTACTGCATAAAAGTAAAATTGGTCCTATAAAAGTAATAACCAGTTAATTTTCTTTAGAACTTACTTTTCAATAGCCAGTGAAGTCTGGATTTCCTCAAAGATACTTCGAATACTACACTGCTCCAAAGGTAAGGGTTCATGGTCAGAATTTGAAAATGAAATCACAGATGTGCTTGAAGTTTTATTGCACGTTTTTCTAGACTGTGGAGAAACTTTATTAGGAGAAACTTGTCTTAATGTTCTCTGAGAAAACAAATTCTTTTTAGGTGATAAAGGACCGGTGCACATATTATCTACAGATGCATTTAAGCACCTGCCACTGTTATGTCTCTGGGGTGATAAACAGCCTTTGAAAGGAGAATTAGTGATTTCTGGGGGGTCTGAAAAAAAGCTGAGATCTCTATAGCCTAATGGTGATAAAGATGAATTTTTTTCTAATCTTGGGGGTGAAGAGTCTGATTCATCAGCTGAGAGAGTGACTGATTTCCGACGTTTTTTTGCACTTCTTCCACAACCTCTGTCTTGTTGAAATAGGTCCTTCATTGATGGATTTGACTCAGAGCCATTAAGATAACGTTCTGAGGAATAATTGGCTTCGCTGATCTGAGCTGACCTGAGATTTGTTCGATAGGAGCGATTACTGTTTGGTGATATGCACTGATCTAGTAATTGACATTCTGGGCATGTGCTATGATCAGATGAGTAGGATGAAAGCGAATGCAAAGGACAAGTCAATGTTAGATTATTTTTAGAATAATGACGATTTCTGTAAATAGCTGATCCTGTTGGAGATGGAGATGACAAAGATGGATGTGTTGAGCTTCTTGTAGACAGTCTACTTGGACAAGGAGACAGTGGTGAGACACAGGCACTAGACCCTCCTGTTGTAAAGCTACTTGTGTCTATTGTTAACTCTAACGTAGATAGTTGTTTGTTTAACCTGCTTGTTTTATCACCTGTAAATTTTATTACAAAAGATTATATAAATATTCATGACATGAAACAAAAAAAACAAATTTTCATTAATCAATTAAATTTGTTTTATTTGAAATAATAATAAAAAATGTTATATGTTTTTTAAATAATTAATTTTTTTATGCAAATCATATCATTTAATCCCAACCTAAACAGAAATGGGCTTCCCACTTTTCTATGGACCCATAATTATCAAAGTATATATTTCACAGAAACAAGAAAATAGATAGCAAATCTTCAGAAAGAGTTATTCTGTAAAAAGAAGTCCTTCTATTTTAACTTTCATGAAAAATAAATACATTGAACACACTTCTAAGCAGGAAAAAAAAGATGCTAACGGGGATATCTGGCCTGAATCAGACATTTTTATAATCTAGATATTTCAACTGAGACGTGTTTGTTGAGTGAAATGCGTTCGTTGCACGAGGCAAGAAAGCTTGAGGTTTTGTTAAGTGGGATATTAATATTGTCATATTAAAATAAATTTATGAGATGGGTGACACATATAATATGTGGATTAAATTTATATGCCATTTTTTATATTTTTTTATACGCCATTTTTTCTTTAAATTAAAATTGCAAAAGAAATTATTCTAATTATATATTTAATAATTAATTTCATCTTTTTGACTCCTAATTATGTGAGTTAAACTATAAGGATCTTAAGCTATAAATTTATCAGCAAGATTAATTGTGAATATGAGAAAGTTGATGTTCAAATAAATAAAAGATTGATGAAACAGTAATGATTTTAATAATTATAAACACACCAAAACTCAAACAAGATTTGGGTTTTGGAATGGATCAAGTTTGAATTAATGGTAAAGATCATAATTTAATTTTAATTATACTTTCTTTGGACATAAATTGAAGTAATATATCTTAAAAACATATTCAAATCAGTTAATAATGCTGAGCAATAAATGGTACTCTTTGACTGGCCCTTATAAGAACCATGAAAGGATTTGTTTATAATTTTCCTTCACCAGATAGAGTTTTGTGGCGCCCTTCTACATTCCCACCTTAGCAGATGCTGGAATGACCATTCCAGTACCACAGCAACATTTTATATAGGATGGCTGTTTAAAGAATCATATCACACAATCAACCATCTTAAATGGTGAATAGTTAAGAAATATCAAGTAAGGCAAAATTAACAACAAACATACTTACAGTATTTATTTTCTTCCCAACAGGGTGATTTCTTTGTTCTTCTACACTTTCTCTGTACTTTGAAGTCTTTCTTAACCAAGACATTTTCAGTGACAAGTGTACTAAGCTGAGGGTTAAACTGAGAGGATTCTAAATGCACCAGCCTATGCCTCTTTTTAGGTGGTAAACACTGATCATGAGAATCACATATTGATGAAAAATCTCTCACATCACTTATTTGATCTGAAACACTTTTTTTTCTGGCTCCTTTAGGAATAGGTTTAATTCCAGTTGATATTTCATATGGAGCAGGTGTTTCCTTCCTAGGTTTCCCTCTCTCAGAATTCACAACTTCCGAACTTAGCACTCTATCTTTTTTACTTTTGTTAAGATCTATTTTAATAACTCTAAAGATTGAAGGTAGAGGCATTTCACCTGGACGAACTCTTATATAATTATCAGCAGGATTTTCTGAAATGGCCATACCATTTAATCCAGAAACTAAAGTATCCAAATCAGCTGCAAACATAGGATCAATTATATTTTTGTGTTTTGATTTTCTATATAAAAGTCTATGACGTTTTTTGTTTCGCTTATCAAAAAAATCTGACTGATCAATATCTGTTACTATTCCAGAATTATGTGATTCATCAACACCAGTTCCCGAACGAAAAACATTTAAGCGACTTGTTGCCAATATTTTTGAGGGCTGGCTGCAAGATGTAAAAAAAGATAACCTGTTCTCATCTGATAGTGATCCAAAGCTACTACACTTTTTCTGTGGCATAAAAGAGAATTTATCCATTTTTTTCAAAGGTATCATATTACTGAAAACTTCTAGCTTTTTGGGAGGGGGGAGAGCTGTAGGTGTTTCTGTTTTAGTGACAATTGTTTTCTTCCGTTTTTTTCTTTTATTCCTCCTCATCATCACATGTAGTTTTGTTTTTTTAGGCTTAGGCTTGTTGACTTTAGGTGGCTCAGCTCCAATTAGCTTAGGAAAAGGTGGAGGTTCCGTAACTTTGAATGGATTGTCAAAAGAAATATTACTAATTATGTCACTGTTGTGCTCTTCATTAGCAAACTGGTTTGTAATTGAGGATTTCACACTCTTTAGAATGGCATCAAGATCACTATCCTGAAATACTGATTTATCAGATATAACCAATGGCTTATATTTTATTGGACTACAATCAGTTTTCTTTTCTGGACTTGCAGAACAAGTATTCAAATTAAATTTGTGTGTGATCTGTGAACTGTCTATGCATTCGTCATTAATGTTATCCACGCAATCTAATTTATTGTGCACAGAAAGATTTATAGTACTGCTTGCAGATTTTAAACAGTTTTTCTTCTTTCTTTGAGTAAATAGTCTCTTCCGAAAATGTTTCTTTTTTATTGGTTTAGATGATGGCCCTTTATCTTTTAAATCAACTAAGGGAATAGTATTGTCCACATCACTTTTGTCATTTGAAGTGCCGCCTAACTCTTCTCCAGAATCTAAATTTTTACGAGGTCTTCCTCTTGGGCGCTTTAAAGATCGTGAAATATGATTTGCAACTTTATTTAACTTTACCTTTTGAGTCCTTTGAGAAATATTTTGATGTGTTTTATGAAATGAAGAACTAATACTACTTGTTGATAAAGGTCTCCTAGGTTTTCCATTTTTATTATTAGAAATTTTTCTTATGTTATTGTTGTTTTTAGCCTCAGCCCTTTTTTCTAGTAATCCAGAAATATTCTTTACATCCAACTGTTCTATATTGTGCCTACTATTGCTTCTGTTTAAGCCTACACTTATATTTTTGTTCTCTGCAGAGGTTACCACAGAACTGTACAAGCCACTATAAAGTGTACTTTTTTTGTGTCTCAGCAAGAGAGCATTATTCTTTTTAGGGGGTCTTCCCCTTTTCTTACGCCCCATTGCTAGACTGATTTTATGGGGTGAAGAAACAATGACACAACTTGTATTGGACAATGATGGTTGATCTGATACTTCATCAGATAATTTTTCCACACTATTTATGTGTGAAATTTTGTTCGAATTGATTGAGGAGTTTGCATCATAATCTTCAAAATATGATGTCTTTCTTTCCAGTCGTTCACTCTCACAATTTTCTTTGTTCTTCTGGAGCTCATTAGCTTCTAAAGAGTCCTTGACATCCTCAGAAAGAATCATCCCTGGTGATGACTGCTCTGTTTTTTTACTTAATAGATGTGCAAAGTTGGAGGAAGGAATCTGAGTATGCTCACTGTTTAAGTCACCATTTAAAACAGAGTTTGGTGATTCATTACCAAAAGGTGATTCATCAAGCGAAATTATACCACTGTCAGGGGACACACTTGGCAGTGTATCTAATCTAAAAAGAGGATCATGAACATCATGAAGAGAGCCCATATGGACACTACCATCTTGTTTAAATCTTTTGTATGGTTTATAAGCATCATGGCTTTTGAGAATATCTGAGCCAGGTTTAGAAACGGATATATTACCATCATTCTGTGTACTGACAAACAAAGCTGAATCTTGTTTATCAATAGAAGAAGATTTTAGATGCATCAGCTTAAAAGATTTACTGTTTACAACAGGAGGCATAAAAATATCAGGTTGATTCTCACTGTTTGAAAGTTCTTTGAGAGAATTTGTTGTTACACTCAGGATAGACTCGTCAGTAACCATTTCAATCTCTGGTGTCTGAAAATTTAAAAAAAAAATGTTTAATTTTTTCTGGACAAAACAGATTATCTAAAAAAACATGAACACATGAAAAAAATGTTTTTATAAAAGGACTAACAACACAATTACCAATTCATTTGCTATATTTCAATATTTAAAGGCATAATGGAAGGAATGACATATAATATACTTCATTTTTTTTTCTTTTAATAATAATAAATACAAATAAGCTCATTAATATCTAATATTATTACAAATAAACACATATTTTATTATTACTCTAATAATATTCATGTTTATCTTAATCTAATACATTTTTCTTCAATTGTTTTATGGACATAGTATATTTTGTTCGTATAATACACTGGTCTTTTTTTATTTATTTATTGTTTGCTGTAGTAAATTTCTCTTAGTCCTAAGAGGCTATCTGGGCAGATGAAGGGTAGAATTCATCTATTTTTGTAACCAAAGAATATTAACTCTCAACCATCGTAGCATTGGCTTTTCGATCACCGGTGATCGACGATTTTTTTATGTTATAATTCTTTATATTTTTACTTTTGATCAATTTATTTTATGTTTTGTTATAAAAAAATGAATATTTTAGCAAAAAATACAACATTTTACACATTTTTTACATTTTAAATAAAAAAAATATTAAATAAAAGTCTCGTGTTTACGTCACAAACTTCCGGGATGATGGACGCCATTTTGTCACTTTTACGACAGTCCTGTTTTTATTAGCGTCTCAATTTTTTTAAAGAATTATGGATATAAATTCATCTTCCGACGATGAAAATGACTATATTTCAAGTGAGGATGAAGTTTGGCTTGAAGAGGAAGAAGAAGAAGTCAGTGAAACTGAAAATATACATCGATTTTCCACTAAACATGTCAACAATGGAAGGTAAACATTAGTCTTAGTGGCAAAGCCGAAACGCACATGGCAATTTTTTCCAATTTTTTTTTTATTTTGTTAATTGTATATTCATTAGTAGATATTTATAGGTATCAAAACATTTACAAAAATTATGTTAGTTTAACTATTTATATAATTAAAGGTACATTTTCCACTCATTCATTTATAATTCATATTTGTTTAGGGCCATAGTAAATGTAACTTTATTTTGTTTACATTGGTAACGTATCTTTTTTTCACATTTGAACAAAACAAAAGAAATAATTCAACAATTTTATATGTCTAATTTATTACTGAATATTTTGTTGAATAAATTTTTAACAAAATATCATTGTTTCATTTTAAAAAAAAATTTTCTAATGTTACTACATCTTTTTATCTTCAGTTATGATGACCAAGATTCTGGACCTCCTGATGCTTTGCCACCCTTCAAACCTGAGAGAACTCCTGGAGCTCATTTTCCAGAGTCATTTACAAGACAAGACAGAAAAAAGTATCTGACTCCTCTGTCCATTTTTTCTCTGTTTTTTACTTCAACTTTGGTCAGAGAACTATGCAACACGACTAATCAGAATGCTGCATTTATTGGACCAACTAAACCAGCCATGTACAAAAACTGGACAGATGTAGGTGAAGAAGAATTTATGAGCTTTATTGGACTTTTAATGTACATGGGAATGATACAAGCTCCAAATGTTCAGTCTTACTGGAACAAAAAAAGTTTATTCAATGGACTATGGGCAAGAGCCTTTATGACCAGGCCACGTTTTGAACAAATACTTAGTTTTTTGAAAGTTTCAAACCGAAACACCGAAAAGGCAGAGGATAAATTGACTAAAGTTAGGTTTTTATTTGATTTCATTAGAAGAAAATGCATGAAATTATACCAGCCTGGACCTAATATTTCAATTGATGAACGAATGGTTAGAAACAAAGGAAGATATTCATTTCGTCAGTATATTAGAGATAAACCAACTAAGTGGGGGATGAAATTATGGGTGCTCGCGGATTCTGTTACTGGATATACATATGATTTTGATGTTTATTTGGGTAAGTCTGAAACTTTATCACCATTTGGATTAGCTTATGGGGTTGTAATGAATTTAATATCTTCCATTGTTAACCAAGGCTATCGTTTGTTTTTCGACAATTTTTATACTAGTTTTGTTTTAGTAAAAGATTTGTTAAAAAAAGGTGTATTAGCCTGTGGTACCATTTTGACTACTAGAAAAGGATTTCCTACTGAATTAAAAAAATGTAAAACAATGGGAAAAGACTTCAAAGAGGGGTGATATGAGATGGGTTAGGAAAGAGGAAACTTTAACAATGCAGTGGAGGGATAACAAAACAGTATCTTTGGTTTCTACAATGCATAAAGCTAATTCTTTTAATTCAGTCATGAGAAGAAATAAAAAAAATGGGACTTTTGAAAAATTAGAAGTAAGACAACCACTTTTAGTCAAGGATTATAATATTTAATATGGGAGGGGTAGACAAAAGTGATCAACTTTTAAATAAATATAATATGCTTAGAAAAACAAATAAATGGTGGAAAACTTTATTTTTTCATTTTGTTGATATTGCTAGGGTAAATAGTTATATTCTTTTTCAAGACTGGAGGAAACAAAATCCAGATATTATTGAATTAAATAGACCAGCAAGATATAGTCAGTTAGATTACACAATAGAGTTAATTAGACAGTTAGGAAAGATTGATGACTTAGATGAGGTTCCGATAGCGACAGCATATAAAATAAAAACTAATCATCCTATTTTACCTGTAATGGTTCCTTCAAAGGAAAGAAAAAACTGTAAATTATGTTATTCTCTTTATAAACTTGAAAGAAAAACAAGAACTAAATGTTCTGCATGTGATACTTTCTTATGTTTTCAAGATGACAGAAATTGTCTTTTACTTTATCATAAATAACATTTAAAGTAATTATCAATTCATTTAAATGTGTTTCCTGTCACTTATAATAATAATATATACATTTTAATGATCAATTTTGTCTAGTCTAACATTGTACTTATTGTGTGAGAATTATATGTCTTTTTTTCACACTAGAGGCATCAGTCCTTATTTTTTTTTATTTTTTCCATTTTCTATAGTATCATTTATAGTGGAATAAAAAAAAAAATTGTCAAAATTTTTAGTCCAAATTTGTTTATGTGTTGTATAAATGAATAATGTTTATGTAAATAATAAAGATTTTGTTTAAATTCTTCATACTTTTTTTTTTTATTCTTACTGTTTGTGATGTATTTGTATTTTTAGTTAAAAAAAATAATAAAAAAATCATTTACACTATAATTTTACAAAATTAAAAATTTCTATAATATAAAAAGTTTTATATCATTAAATAGCTTATTCATTTCTGAATTCAGTGATGTATAACATCACTAGGTAGCTTATAAGATAATGAAAAATGTTTAGTTTTACAAAACACCCTGCAATCAGCTTAAAAAATGGCTGAAAATGAACAATGGTTGAGAGTTAAGGGATTGTGTGGTAGCACAATGCAGAACAGTCTTTACTTTATCAACTTAAGTTAGGTACCCATTTAAAACTGGGTGGTCTTGGGCAATGTTCCCTCATACTACACGTACGATCGCTCACTCCGACGGACGACATAGCTTAAATCGTTCACAAATTTTGGCCTCAAACAAAATGTCGCTCAGAGACAAAAATTTTTGCTCACTTCATACCACACTTTAGAGGGAGCATTGGTCTTGGGGTACTTTCAACCAACTAACTTTCACCAGAAATTGAAAAAACTCCCTTGATTCCTACCATGGATTGAACCCAGGAATCTCTCCACAGTGCTCAACCGTCTGTCTTCCCTTTTACCTCAATTAAAACATGACTTGTATAAATATATCCCGATATTTAAAAATAAGACTATTAGTGGATATTTATGAGTCTATAAAACAGGCTTGCGGAGCCGCCATATTTTTTTCGGCTCCGGCTCCCACAAATTTTGACGGCTCCGGCTCCCTATTAAGATAGTATCACACGAGACAAAAAATTGTGTAATTGCTCCACGCTAACATCCCGCTGATAAAAAGTTATGCAAATTTTGCCGCGTTCACCCCCAGAGTAAGGAACTTGAAAAATATACGCACTGTCCATTGTCGGTTTTACTAAAAACAAACCATTTCAGTGCATCCAGAATTATATCATTATTTTCCATCGAGGTTTCTCTAGTCGCCATTTTCAAAAGTAATAAAAAGTTATTTCAATGATCAAATTAGCAAATAGTAAAATGATACATTATTTAAAATATTTTAAAGACTTCAGTATTTATATTTATTATTCATTAATTTGAAGTGACTATTCGGACTCCGGGCAGGCCCGTAGCCAGGATTATTGCATTGGGGGGGGAATTTTTTTTCGGCCGGGGGGGCGGCCGAAGAACTGATTCTGGGGTACAGCGGCGGATCTAGACAACTTTGACGGGGGGGCAAAACTTTGACCCCCGGGGGGCGGGGCGAAACTGTTTTCAGTGTTGAAAATTGGTCTTTGAACAAAAAATATTTCGATAATTTAATGATGCATTACCTAAACTTGCGATAACCGGAGGTGGGGGGATATGCCCCCCGGCCTCTCCCCATAATTCCGCCCCTGGTGGGGTAGAAGAAATGTTTGGGGGGGGGGGGGCGAAGATGGAGGTGCGAAGCGCCGAAAGCTTGCGAACGGAGAGGAGGGGTTTTGGGAGGGGACCTCAGTGAGTCCCTTCCCCAAGAAATTTTTTGCAGTTCCATATCTGGAATGGTGCATTTTAGTACCGATTGTTTAGCTATTAATTAGAAATATATAATTTTAACTACGTTTCAATAGTGCATGCATGTTGCAGTTTTGTTAAAAATAATTTAAATAGTAAAGAGTTTTAATGACAAAAATTTATTGAGGCTGAGCAATTTCTGATTCCTGTTATAAATATATTGACCATTTGTTCTGCTACACAATAGATACCTGATTTATATCATTTTACTGTTGGTTAAACGTACAACCCGGGAAGAACGACAAAGATGCACGAATATAGCTTAGCTATTTGTGTGATATTTCTTATAAAATATTGAAAACAAAGAACAGATCTATCAACAACAAATGACCAGTCGCAATTATTCAATTTAAAATAAAATTAATTCTGCTAAAAAGTAAATTTGCAAAATAAATAACATCACTCAGAAATCACGGAGTTTGTACTTTATTATTTTATTATACATATGTATAAAAGTGAAGTCAGAAGTCAATATTATTTTATTAACTTAAATAAGTTGCTAGTTGTCCTCAGAAGATATCAATATATAAAACTATTACAAGGTTACAAAAAGGGCCCACCGACAGACATTTCGGGTCCCTGGGCAGGGGTGAAACGGGCCCCCGTGCTGATATTAATATTTTCAAAAGTTGATTGGCCAGCTCAGTCCGGGCCCCTAAAACAAAATTGAACAAAATGATTGATGTTTTATAGCCGTTATTATTAAAATTTTGTCAAAAAGCTCAAATCATACACGGGGGGGGGGGGACTCAGGTCATGAATGGGGGGGGGGGTCAGCCCTCTAGCCCCCTCTGGCTACGGGCCTGGACCCGGGTACCAATAAACTCCGATTTTTATTCGGACCCGTGGCAAATATGCACTTAGCTTAGCTATACATAAACTTTATTATTGTTTTTTGTTTATTTTTTTATAATTGTTTGAATTGTATGATTTAATCGTTACTCAGTGTCTAGGGTTTCACTAAACGGACTCTGTATTATTATTTTTTCGGGTTCCGTCTAATAAAGTTTAAATATAGCTAAGCTTAGTGCATATTTGCCACGGGTCCGAATAACAATCGAATTTTATTGGGACCCGGGTCCGAATAGCCACAGCCTTATAAATGTATCTGCTGTTTCAGATATTCTGTTTATAATAAAATTGTTAAATACAGAAAGCTACCATTTTGTTTTTAGTCTATTACAAATTGTAGGAGGCAAACAATCAAACAAATTTGTAATTTTAAAGCTAAAAAAAAAATTCTGCTGTAAAAAAAAAACCATTTGGGAGCCGTGGAGCCGCCAGATTTTTTGGCTCCGGCTCCAGCAAAAAGTAGCGGCTCCCGGCTCCTCGGCTCCGCAAGCCTGCTATAAAAGCCGTTCTACTTTCAATTAAATAAATCTGCGGTACTCAAAATATAAATATGTATTTTACCACAACAAGATCCTTTGGTAAAAAGTAAATATTTATAGACACTACACCGCAATAGTTTGATGTGTCATATATTGATGCTTTACGTAATTCTGGAATAAACTTAATGTAAGGAATATTTATAGCAAGAGTGACTATATTCCCTGGGACCAAACCTGTGCCAAGAACTGGTTTTTTTTACTAGTACTGTGATAAATAAATTTGAAAAACAAATTAACAGTAATATTCATTTCTTTGTAAAACTAATAAACATGTATAAATTGTATTTTGTTTAGTTTAATTCTTTTGGGCTCTTATTTTGATAACAATATTTGCAGTAAATCATTTACCGAAAGCACTAAGTAAGTTTCTAATGTTAACAAAACAGATGAAGACTTATTATGTTTTAACCTTCCAACTGTGAAGCTATGTATGTTTCTAATGTTAACAAAATAAATGAGGACATTATGTTTTAACCCTCCAACTGTGGAGTGCAAATTTCTAATCTGGAAGCCTTTTTGGAAAATTAGATATACATTTCTAAATGTCAAAGACCATTGGAAATATTTTCAAAAACCTTTATTTAATAACTTTACTCTCAGCTTTAATTCCTCACCAGATATATAGTTGTGTTCTTTTTAACAAAATATAATGTGAAAGTTGAAGAATTAGATGTTTTCTATCAGAATATAAGTAGTTATAAAATGTTTGGATTTGAATTTTTTTTTAATTAATGTTTTTCCTTCATCACTCAAAAACAAAATCTACAGGCATACTAACACAAAGATAAGATTATGACATTTAATTTGTTTTCAACTAAAATTTAATGAAAGTAAATAATATATTTAAGTTATTAAATTTATAAGAACTTGTCATTGTCTCTTCATCCTCCAAATATTTTGGTTAACTTATATAACAGGTCTAAAGCACCTAAGAAATATTTGTAAAATATAATTTTCTATATAAAAGTACAATCTATCATCACTGCTATTTTCAAATGTGAATTAAGTCATATTGTTCTGCAGTTTTTTCAATTGAAAACCATTCAAAAATTGCTTGTTGACACTAGCTATAGAGTACTACTAAACTATCCGAAAAAGAACTTGACATCTAAATCCACAATAATCAGCATAATTTACTGTTTAAACAAGGAAAATGACAGAAACTGAAGAATAACTGTGGTTAGTTGTCTACCTTATTGTTTAATCTCTATTAAACATATCTGCACTTTTAATGGTGATTTTATTAGCGACTGATATGGTTAACCATCAGTGTACCATCACAACACAGAAGCAGGACATCAGCTGATATCAAATTGGAGGGTTTATGTTATCTTATGTCACTTTACATATAAAAGACCAACAGAAAGAATGCATTTCAATTACAGTTATATTATATATATACACATATACTGTCAGCACCATGACTAGTCTGTCAAAAAAATAATGATAAACTGTTACCTGCTTTTCCATAATTGAAGGGTGTTCTTTGTCACTAAGGGCTTGATTTTTCTTTTGGATGCTCAAGTTGGTTCCAATGGAATGGTCTTGTACATCTTCATAGTTTCTTTTTCGACAAGATATTGTTAATTTTAATCCACCATTATCAATACTGGAACTCCCAATACAGAATTCATCCTTGCCTACACCATTAGGAGAATTATATATGGATGGCTGTGTTATACCATCTTGACTCATGTCTTTCATGAAAGCCTCAATGATCAAAGTCAACTCATACTTTTCACTTCATATTTTACCATACAATGAGTCAGTCTCTAAATTTAAAAAATACATTTTAAAACTGTGTTATATTTTTTTATAATTGACTAAATATACGTGGACATATGCTCACAATTTTAAAATGTGCTATTTACATTTTTATGTAATTTATGGTAGGCCTATAATGTTAATCAAAATATACATAATTTTGGAGCATTTTAAAAGTAAAAGCATTCAAAAATGTATAGGTGATAAACTGAGTTATAATTTGTTGTATTTCTAATTTGCTGCTCTCATAAAGTTATATTTCATGTACAGACACAGTATTGTCAGTAATACAGTGAGTATGTAATGTTTATGTTAATTTTTTATTTGAAATAGTATCAAAGTTAACAAAATTATTGTCTTAGTGCATTACTTATATTTGGGACTAAGTAACTAATTCGTCTAAGTATTGTATTCATTATTAAAAAGTAAATGTCACTTAACTGGTCTTAACAGAACTAATTTGACTTATGTTATGACACTACCTTTTGTTTTTATTATGTATAAATATAGAGAGATTTAAGACTTTTAAGTTAGAAATGATTTTTGTTCAAATTAAACACACTTAGTGTATCATTAATATTCGCCTATTCACATCATTCAAATACATTTTAATTCTTAACTTTTCATTTACAATTTCTATCTATCTGTTGGTTAATTGTATATGTTAGCAAACACAAAATAATCTAGCATGACAAAACACCAAATAAGTAATAATCTGTTAATAAAGATAAATATAATAAACTAAGCCTTCGGGTCGAAACGCTAACAATATTTAAATGTTCTTTTCCTTAGCCACATTCATTTTTGATTTAGCAATTGTTCTTGTAACCTATGTACACTAAAGAATTGGGCTATTAATTCCAAAAGAAAAACCCGGAAATTAAACGTATGTTTATTACAATATAATTTGAAAATATATAAGATTTTACTTATACTGTTTCAGTATATCTTAAATTATGAATAAACATGATCGATGATCCCACAAACAGCTAAAATGCAAAAATATCCTATGTAAACACACACAAGAGAACAGACATAACAATCTACGCCATATAGTCGCAAGATGGCGACTGCGTTTTTTGTCACAACGACCTCGAAAGGATAATAAATCAGTAAATGTCGTTACAGACAAAATTTTAGAAATTTTAGATTTCAATACTTGTATAAAATACCTATATCTTAATATTCAGTTGCATCATATTTTTCAAATATATATTGAAAGAAACGGGTGTTAATTATCGCATGTTAAATTAAATGCACCCTTTCGAATAAGTCGCTATTTTTAGAAATGGTTCTGAGATCGTGCTGCTGCACAGTTATTAACTAATACATTCGTTTTAAAAAGCTATTATAATACTAATTATCTTAAATTTTGTTTTTAAGATTTATTAAAATAAGTTTTTTTATTTACCTAATGTGTATTTAATAAACTTTTGTTAAAATCTGGCACTTTTGATATGTTTTTTCTTTTTGTGATCAGTCCGAAGACGGCGAAAACGAAGCTTTTGAGTTTTGTAGTAAAAACTTTTTGCAAGACAATATTTTTTTTTTTTAATTATCATTATAATGCACTGCTCTTTTTCTTCAAGGCTAACCACTCTCTGGAACTAAACGTTATTCAGTTGTCTACAGACTCAGACATATTATTCTTAACTTTGTTCTCCACGTCTTTTTTTCTAAGAAAACTGGCTGTCAGAGCCTTAGCTGTGCGAGTTATTTTGAAAGCGCCCTTCCCTTAATATGAAATGGCAAAAACATTACACAGTGCTTTTGGGGAGAACCGTCCTAGTTCGGCGCCCGCTCAACCCTTTCTACGCTACTACTTGTTGTTGACTCTAGTGTTGATCAGTGTACCCTCTAAGATGTACGCGCATATACAACTCGACAAGCGCGCGCATACGGGCATAGCTTAGAGCAGCAGCCCCGTAGCCAAGGGGGGCACTGGGGGGCCGTGCCCCCCCCTAGGTGTGGAGTGCCTCCCCCCGTTTAAAAAAGAAGAAAGAAAGGGGAAAAAAAAGTAACTAAAATGAGAAGGCGCCCCCTTGCTGGGTATTGGTGTCCCCTGCTTACTTTGACCTGGCTACGGGCCTGGTGGAGTGCCCCCCCCGCTAAAAAAAAGAAGAAAAGAGGAAAAAATAAAGAAAAAGAAAAGGTGCCCCCCCTTGCTGGGTATTGGTGCCCCCCTGCTGATTTTGACCTGGCTACGGGCCTGTAGAGCAGCCTTGGTGAACTACGCCGTCAGATTTATCCAGCCCTTTGAGGTGAAGCACGGCAGTTGCCTCTTATGTTACGACGTTTAATATAGATAATATGTATTAACTCATGTCAACAGTCCAGATGTATAATCAAAGGCAATTGGTCTTAAAATTTTAACTTTTTGAATGGTTTCTGACATCCTAAAACCATCTGGCAAAGTGATAGTTACAGACAGGCCTAAATGTAAACTGAATTTATTTCAAATGAAATATCATTACAAAGAATACTTAGCATATAAATGTAATTTTTGCTTTTTTTTTTTTGCTCACCCTCTGGCTTTAACACTGGTTTCTGCATTCCGAAAGTATGAAACTTGTTGTCAAATGGAGGGGGTCTAAAGAGTGCGAAAATGTGTTGACGTAACTAATGGATGAACCCTAATTTGCGATAGGCAGTGGCTACGGTTCGGTCCGACCAAACCCGTATTTTTTACTTCGGGTACCAGCCATAGATAATATTGATTCCACACCCTAATCCTAACCCTATCCCTAAACCTATTCCTAACCCTATCCCTAACCCTGACCCTAGTCCTAATCCTGAAAAAAAATTCTGAAAAAAAAACAAAAATTTATATATGCCATGTTCCTTATACCCTAATATAATGGTTTGGCTGGTGCCGGAGTCACTGCGTTTGCGATATTGTTCAATGTGGATTTAAGCTCTTTGAGATGATAGATGATCGGACAATACTAATTCATCATAAATTATCTTTTATAAAGGAATTTCGGAAACTGGCGTCAGAATCTAAACATCCACACTTAAACACATTTGCCTGTCGTATAATGTCAATTTTCGCCGTGAATCTTTGTAAAAAGTAAAGTTCCCTTAGTCCTATTGGGCCATCGGGGCAGATGAAGTGTAGAATTCATCTGTTTCTATAACCTCGGAATATGTATGGATTGTGTGGTTAGCACAACGCCCAGCCCCAACTTCCCCAACTTAAGTCAGGCTGAGTGGACTTGTGGGACGACTTTGAACCAAGTAACACCTGGAAAAACTCGATGGTTCTCACCGAGGATCGAACCCATGACTCTCAGGCAGCCCCATAGCGTGAAAATTCTACAGCAGGGCCAGGCATTCTACAGCAGGGACCAGGCAATAGCGGGGGGGGGGGGGCAGGTAATACATTTTACTAAGCAGAACAAATAAGCAGGGGGGCAGACAAAACGCAGGGGGGGGGCGGCCCCCTCCCCCCCACGCCCGCTACGGGCCTGCTCTCAGGTCGACAGTCGAGTATCTACACCACTCGGCCATCCGTCTCACTGTGAATATTTGTACTCAGCAATAAATCACGTGACGTCAGAATATCTTTCACAGTTGACCATTCGGTTTAAACAAATTCGAAAGAATTGAAAAAGGGTTTTCATTATATGCAATGTTTTTTCATAAGTGAATTTTTATTAAAAAAAATACACAGTTATTTGTAAACCTTTATGTGGCTTTTATTTAACTAGTACGCTGCTGGGCCAGATATTTAGGTGATTATTTTCATTGACATAGCTGTCCGGCTATTTGAGACAAAATCATACTTTATAGGTTGGCTCCTTTTAACATACGGTTTAGACTTACACTCTATAACTCAAGGACACGTGGGTTCGTTAGTTGAATAATATAAGATTTATTCACAGTCTACAATGTGCAAGTCATAATAGTCCAAGCGAAACCAGAGTCTATTTTGCGTACAACTGACCCAGTTGCACGAGTTATACGTGTTACACGTGCGACGTGTTATTAACGAACTCGCTGCAACAAGAGATTTGGCGTTCTCCAGCGACCAGCTTTTAAACTGTTCTTGTACTCATCTGGTCTTAGTGTCCTCTATTGGTCTGTGTTTGTCTTTCTCCGGTATTCGTCTCACTGTGTATCCTCTGTGTGTGACTGACTGTTACTTTGAGTGTCCCATGAATCACAGCACGTGCCTTTTATACACAGACCATCCGTGGGAGAGGGGGGGGGGGTAATTATAACAATACAAAAACCTGAATGCTGCTCTCAGCGACCTCATACGTTGCCACTCCTGCTATATGCCGTTCAGTTGAGCATACGTATTAAAATTCCCTTCACACGTTGGGCACATGTAGCCTAATATCTTAAGCCGCACACAGCCTTAGGAAAATTAGAGGGAACTTATTGGAACATTACAGTTGATACATTTTGTCCAGTACCTATGAAGTTCAAGTGGTTGGGGGTTATTATTTTTATACAATCTGTACTTGTAAGTAAAAGATTTTCAATCCATTCATATATTTTTTTTAATTTTGTCGGCGGGTGGGGGGGGGGCATGCTTCTTCATAGCACAGGGAATTGGGAATTAATTGTGCATATGGAAACGGACTTGATGAAAATGCTTTTTACTGGCAAAAGAGGTTATAGTTCACAGTGGGAGTGATAGATTTAAATAAATCTGAATAGCCAAAGACGAAATTGAACGGTTGGGCACTTGACACATGGAAAACAATAGACCTGGAACGATTTAGTAGAATACCGGAAAGCCAACATGTTAAGGAAGTAGAGCTGGATGTTTGAACCCTTCTCAAACAAGCTGACAATCAGTTATGACAGCGTTACAAGACAAGCCATGGCTTAAAGTTAATTCAGCGGTTTTTAAACTGTGGTCTTTGTTTCTCTGGGTATAGCGAAAAAAAAAGTCCTTTAGTGAAAACTATGCCTTGAGCTTGGTCTAACATTTTGCTTCTGTTGGATTGGATATGGATTTATGAGGAGAAATAAAACATCACTCTGATGTTTGTCTAGTCCATTTCATAGTTCATTATTTCTTAAAGCCATTACAATAGAAGTGAATGAGCGCAGAGGGTATTATGATATATTAACTCACCTCTGTAGAATAAGTCTTTGTCTCGCACCACCGTTTCTGTCTCTTCGCACAGATGGTGTCCGTCTACACCAGCTGGACGTTCCGACACTTGGTCATTTGACCCCACCTCTTTTCATTCAATGGACGTTGATTGACGTGTGGAGGGATTTATCCCAGACGTCAAGGAGCCTATCTCATAGAACTTTACTAACTTTATTTTGTTCTTGTTGTTGTCAATTTTCCCCCTCCCTTTTGATTAGGAAAAAATCCCAGTGCATTTTTTTGTCCTTTGTTTTTCTCTCTTAAAATTTGTTTGAAATTTTCAATGAAACACATTTGTACAAAAAAGGCATTTTTTCTTCATTTTTTCTATATTTGATTACATATTTTGTTTACAGACATTGAAATCCTCGGGAGAAGCAGTTTACAAAGCGTCTATTTTTTCCTTCTAAAATGCAATTTTGAAGACACATCATTGTTTAGGGGGGGGGGGGTTATAAAATCTTATAACCGAAATGTAAGTAAACTATAGTTGCCAATTTAGTCAATTCTTTTTTTTAGCAGAGAGCGGATCAGGTCACGAGCGTAGTGACCTATTATCACTATAAAACATTTATCAATGTATTAAAATGTTGATTTATTTTATTACTTATCTTCGCTTTACACATAATTTTCATCCATCAATTCTTTTAAGGCTTTATTATTAAAGTAGTAATGACTAATGAGCGCATTATAAGTCTTATGATTTGGTAACATTATGATTTTTTCATTATTTAGTTATTGAATGAAAAAAAAAAATCTAGTAAATAAAAGTTGGCATGTTTGAATAGATATTTTAACAACATGGATTCCACCGTGCTAAGGAATATTATTTCAAGGGCGTATAAGTTTAAATTTAAAGCGGAATTTGTATTAGGTATGCAATATACACAACGAATTCTTTGAGATATGCAATTTCATCTGTTTCCTTTCCATTTTTATTAACATTTTTTATTTACCAATGCTTAACGGTAATCTTAAGTTATGTGCAGTATCTATAGAAATAGACTGTCTATGAATGATAGTCTATGTCATGTCTATGAACTATAATTATCTAAAATTATCATTAGCAATAGTGACAGAATACTTCTACATTTGTGTAGACCTTTGCCAATAAGGCAGATAATTGAAATATTATCATCATTCATTAAAGTATCTAAATGGCTTCTATCTTAAAGGGTTCAAAAGTTTAAAAAAACTTTTAGCATAAAAATCTTAATCTTGACCATCAAATTAAAAAAAAAATTATCATTTTTATATGAAGGCTTACTATAATAAGACACATTAATAACCATTCAATAAAGTATCTAAATTGAACATTTGAGGAGATAGCTTTAGTAGTTTAAAAGTTACAATTTTTTAGTATAAAAATGTTCATGTCGGCCTTCAAATTCTAAATAAAAAATATTATTGTTTTAAAACGTTTAGCCTAGTTATTAAAACTCTACAATAAGCACAACACATCAAAGTATTTATGTTTGAAATTTGAGGTATATACATTCAATAGTTAAAAAACTATGCAACACATTGAGTTTTTGGTCACAGGTTTTTAGAGCATTTTTGAAAAAAAATGCTCTATTGTCCCTGTTTTGTCTGTCTGTCTGTCTGTCCGTCATCAGCCTAGATCTCAGCAACCATAAGTCCTAGACCCATGATGTATATATCATTTTGTAGGTCTTGGCCTGCCAAGAAATGACTTTTGTCCGTTTCGCGATCTGACCTCTGAGGGCCGTAAAAGGGGCTTGTAAAGTACCGTTTTTTACTATATAAGCTATATTAACATAGGAGCGCCCTAGATCTCAGCAACCATAAGTCCTAGACCCATAATGTATATATCATTTTTTAGGTCTTGGCCTGCCAAGTGTACATCAAAAGTCCATTTCGCGATAGGACCTCTGAGGCCCGAAAAAAAAGACTTTCCTAGGTACCGTTTTTGCTTATATTTTAAATATAAATAATAAAAGCTAATCAAAGGGGCGTAATCAATATTTATTTTTGTAACAGTTATTCAACATGATTACTTCCCTCTCTATTTATCAAAACACGGAAAAAAAATACGGATTTCGTTCGGCGAAAATGCTCTAAAATGTCCTTTGTCCGAAACGGAAAAGACTTAAATTGCTTGTTTTATATTCCTTATGTAAAAGTGATCCGCTTTTTAGACCTGAAAAAAAAATCATAACTTCTGTTGTAAAAGACATAGAATACTAAGTGTGGTATCATTGGAAAGCTTGCATCCAGCTCTATCTAATTAAACTTATTAAAATTTTATATTAATGTTTTGAATTTTCTCATTGAAGTACCTACCTCATATGATAGCTGAAGCCTCATAACATTTAAATTTGACATATTTGAGGCTTTAGCTTGGTTTGATGTCAACTTTGTCTTGGTAGACTTACTCTTAGTGTTAGTTATGATGATCATTCATATTTTCTAAACTAGTACTAGGAACACAGCTGAGGGAGGGGGGAGATGAAAAAAGATGCATCAATTTATCCTTCTCTAACTACAATCTACATCATTTTGATTTGTTATAAAACTTACAAATCCCCTATATTTTATTCTGAAAGTTTTTCATATCTATGCCATGACTATGTATGAATAATTTATTTTAAAGTAAAAAAAGTACAAATTGTTAGTAAAAATTATCAACATATGGTAACCCCATGAAAATAAATTAAATCCTTAAATTTGCAAGCTTTTAAAAAATAGTATTTGCATAATTTGTTTTTTGCCTTTAGATATTAAAAAGTGTTCTCAACGAAGCTTAAGTACATCTGTCCAGGCTCAACCTGAAAAAGTCAGTTTAGCCTACAGAACACATGAATGTGATCCTGTAAGTGAAAATAAATAGTAATTTAAAAAAAAAAAATATACAGAAAAAAAAGTTAAAATATTATGTTTGTTTTTTCCTTGTCTAACACGTTATATAATTTTTAATTCTATTTAATATTCATTCATGAAATTTATTATTCATTACTCTGCACTTGACTTTGTAAAAATGATAAAACATCATTTGACAAATCTTTGCCAATAAAGTATAACAGTTAATCTTTTCCATAAACAGTTGTTACCGGTACTTAGAATAAGTTTTGAGTTAATTTATTAATCTATAGAACCTTGGTATAAGTATAGTAATGAATAATAAAATGATAAAATAAGGAGTTTTTAGTTTATTAATATTTTTAGTATTGTAAATTACTGTTGCCATTTTTTTATTTCTAGAGACAGCACACACTTGACCATGTTGGTCTTTATTACAATATTCCTCAAGAAGAAATAGAGGGGGTACTAAAAAACTGTATTGCTCCTTGCCATTTACGATTGGTATGTTTTTTTGTTTTTTTTCAAAAGTACACCGCTTTTTGGGTTTTCATTATTACATTTCCTCTATTAATTGAAACAAATTATTTTGTTACATTTAAACAGCATTTTAAAACTGATTTAAAATAAAGTTTGATTGTGTTGCTTTGACTAGTTAGTTAGACTGTGTTTATGACTGCTGGAATGTTATTGTGTTTGTTATACTTGAATATGCTGGTCCACATTATTTTCTTCATATACAATAGTATACCAATCTTCTATTCCTGTTTCTCCTCAAATCCACTATTCTGCAGATTGTTTCAATTACAGCCATATCTCACCTAACCCTGAGAAAATGTTCCAAAAAATTAAAGGACTTATTGAAACTCAGTGAAACGAAGTAATCTTTACACATAAACAATAGGGATTTAAATATAATTACGAACTTATTAGGCCTATTTATTAGAAACTGTTATTTCAGTTAGCATTGTTTTTTTTAATTTTTAAAATGAATTTTTCAACAATTGTTAAACAAAATATTGTAGTGATGTTATTCACATGGAAGTTTCTTTATTTTATCTAAGTTTCCAGCTGAGAAATTTTTTTTGTCACTTCAATTTTTTAAACTTTTGGACTCAATTTATAACTTACATTAAGGAATTGAGGAAAATAAAAATGTTATATTAAAATCACTTGGAACGATTCATCAGAATTGAGAATTTAAAGAATCTATACTAATTGCTGGTATAAGATTTTGAACCTAATCTTCTGCTCAAAATCAATCCATGATGTCATTTATATATATGTCATCTGTGAAATGTGTGGGGTCACTCATGGACATTGTGGTGCACTAGCATCATTACATCCACTAGTTTAGTAAAACATCAGTACATTTATTGACACACACATTATGGCTTGAAACAGCATCAGTGCACAACAAGACACCAAGCAGTACAAGATTACTTTGTCTACTGACATCAGCATTTTAGAGAGGTATCTTGCTTTGAGCCACCAACATCCCACAGTGTCTGGTGATCAGCGTTATCATTCATATGCTTATTAAATATATGGTATTTTGTCTCATGACATCATTTATATTCAGGGCGTTATCTGTATAAGGTCATATTTTGTCCTAATGGTTAAATGTATGATGTCACCTGAGTACTTTGTGGTGTAGTAGTATCATTACATCCGCTAGTTTATTATGACATTAATACATTTATTGACATACATATTATGACATAAATTGTCATCAGTGCACAGCATTATACTAAAAGGTACAAAAACGCTTCATCACATGACATTAAGATGAATCCAGCTTTGAGCTAACAACATCCCCACAGATTCTGGTGATCAGCATTACTAATTATATGCATGCACACATGTGCTATTTTGTCATGTGATGTCATTATTATACATGGTGATCTCCGCATGATATCAGTTGTTAGTGTTATTGGTGAAATTAATTATGTCACCTGTGATAATTTGGCTATATCTCTTGTTATTAGATGTGTGTATATGTCAGTGAAAGTGTATTTTTCTCCTGTTAATAGATTTACTTGTCTGTGAATCTGCCTGTATCTCATTGCACTAGATGCTTGTATATGTCAGTGATTATCTTATGTTAATAGTTGAGTGTGTGTGTGTGTGTGTAAATGTCTTTGAGTGTATCTGCTTACATTAATTACTGATAATTTCTTCACTGAATGTGATAGGCTAAATATTTAATTCTTCCTCACTTGATATCATCAAACCACTAAAGTCTAAGGCTTTCAAAATCATATTAAAATTTATCGGTAAATTTATTTATGATTAATTTTACCCATTTTATTTTCCTTTCTTTGTAACAAAATCTTTATCTACAACTGAATATTTAAAACCAAAATGTATAGTTACAAAGCACTGGTCTTTAATGAAAAGAAGCTAAAATTAAATATTAGTTTTTTGTTACTATTTTAGTGAAACTATGTCAGGAATCGGAATCAAGAATCAATGTTTTAGGGAAGTATCGGAATTGAATCTGCATGATAAAAATGTTTCTAAGGCATTTTTTCTTCACTAAAATTTATATCTCATTTACACTATTCGTAGTATTAAAAATCTATTATCTTCACTTGTAAATTTCAGATGAAAACTTTCAATGAATATGGAATGATGGTGCGAAAGCCAGCTTTAGAGCTCAATGATTATATTAGAAATACAAATTTGAATCATCCTACAACACGATTTCTGCTATGTATCCTTTTTGTTCTATAAATTATTAATTAGTATGCTTAATTAGATAAGACTATTTTGAATTTGATGACATTATTAAATAAGCACATTAAAAAAAAAACTTAACCTTGTTTAGATGGGCGCAAAGGATCTGGTAAAAACTGTGTCATGCTCCACACCATGCAACATTTTCATAGAGATGGATGGCTTATTCTTAATGTTCCTTGGGGTGAATTTTTTTCTCTAATTATCAATTATACAGATAAATATTTCATTTATTCAATTGAAGAATTGAAGTCAAGTTTTTTATTTAATTATAGGAAAGCAAAATTACGTTTCGAAATTTTGTTTACAGCAATATAATGTCGTACAAAAAACTGTCACTGTTTCTATCCTTTTTTTTTTCAAAGTTTTTCTTATTGTAGATATTCATTTTTTTTAAAATTCCATATAGGGTATAAATTTTCAGTGCTATTACTGTTTTTAAAATATGTTATATAAATTTATATTACATAATAATCTTGAGATGCAACAAAATTATTTACAGCTGGGTATTGGGCTAGAGGATGGTATAAAGAAGTTACAGAATCAACTTACAAAGCAGGTCGATATGATTTACCCACTGATGGTGCTGACTGGCTCAGTCATTTTTTGAATCAAAACAAGGGTATATTTAAAAATATGAAAGTAAGTTGCTGTCATAATCTGTAAATTTAATAGCACTGGATGCTTACTTAAGATATTTATTATGCTAGCCAACGTGCAAAGCATCATATACTATGCTCTTCAGGAGAATTTAAACGCACAGTAAGTCTCTTTCTATTTTTTGCCTTTCTAGACAACATCTGAATACATTTGGACTAAGAGAGAGAAAGCAGAAGTGGGAACACCATTAGAAGAAATTATTCACTTTGTATGTACCATACTAGATTGACAAGTCAAAATTAAACATATATCAGTACATTTTAAAAATTCATCTTAAAAAATTACTTATTCTTTTTTAAGGGAAAGACACGGATTAAGTTCTCTGCTGACTGTGTTGGAGTTCTTTTAAAAGAAATAAGAAATCAGGCTCAAGCTTTAGGGTTAGTAATCACTTAAATGTATAAAATATATTTATATATAATTATTAATATATATTTGTTTACCACTTTTTGGGAGATATTGTCCAAAAAAAATTGTACAAATTGTCTTAAATTTATCAATTATTAAATTATTTTGTTTAAGAGATTATACTTTCAAAAACAAAGACAGATGCTTCTTGGAATTTTCTTTAAAAGAAAACTAATTAAAAGTTGAAAGACCACTGTTGTGGCATTATGGTCATCCAAGACTATTTTACAGGGTTTGTAAGCCCTGTCAAAATCTGGAAAACCTTTGGGATTCATAAATCTAAATTCCATGCTATGAAAAACCCTACTGAAAAAAATTTGCCTTGACTAATGAAAAACTAAGGAGCTTGAAAATGTATGCCAGATATGGACATGCTCTGCATACCAGTACTTAAATATTTAAACACATATTTTATGTATCCTGGCGTTTGCAACAAAAAATTTTGCGATTTGTTTCTCTTTTCTAAGGAAAGGAAGAAAAATTGCTGCTAAAATTAATGTAAACTGGGAAGGGGAGAGTTTCTTTGAACTGCGTCTTGGGCTGATCACTTATCATAAAGCCCCTTACTTCCCTTTTATTTTTATGTATCCCATCACAACATACCAATGACGATCCTGTTTAAAGTCATTAGTGGAATAAATTGTAAAACTAAGGTAAACTAATTAATTCAGTTCTTCTTATAGAAACTTATTGTTGATGTTTGGATGTCCTGAGTGATATAGTTCTTGGGTAGATCATCTTTAAGTCTTTTCCATATAGCTATTGCATACTAATTTTCTAGTTGTTTTTATTTAACTTATGTGTCACTTTTATTGATGTACAAGGATCGTCTATAATTTTAAGCAGGATGGTGTGATTAAGTTATATATGTTTTATATAAAATAACAGGGGGGGCATACAGGTACCTTTCCCCAGGGCCCTAAACCCTTGTAACGGCACTGACAACACCCCACTAGTAAAGTTAAAATAATTCAAATGTTTCACATGCTACAATACCAAAATGTTATTCGAATTTTTTTTTTACCAAACAGAATCATTTTCCAGAGTCCAGAATTTACAAAGAAAGTGATTGTATTGTAGATCTAGTAATGCAATTTTTTTTTCCCTCCCTTCTCTCATGTAAAACATAGGCTATAGCCTCCAGACTGCCTGATTATTCTCAGCTTTAAAGACACTACAAATTTGTCATAATATTAGTCCAATGTGTCATGTACCAACTATAAAAATGAAACATCTTAGCAATCAGCCTTTGTTGCCATCAGGAAAATTAATGGAAGAAAATACCAAAGGATGAAAATTATTACAACTTCTATAAAAAAATTAATTAAAAAACATGCAAATCATCAGAACTTTATTTTTAAATCTAATCCTTTGAGAAAATTAAGAAAAAAAAATGTGGTTCATATTGATTGCAACAGAGTTATTTGTATTTTCTTTTTCACATTTTTAAAAAAAATAACTATTAAGAAAATTTAAATGTTTATCTCTGACCAGTAAAGATCAACATTACTAATGGACATAGAAATTATAGCTATGGAATTTTGGTTTGACCATATAGAAAATCTTAAAAATTACTATGGACTTTCATCTTGACAAAAGATTATAAATTCTAATCATTTATGGTGAGATCATAATGATCTAAGACTGTTATAGCACCATCTTAAAAATCTGACCAAGACAGCTATGGTAACATGTTAATAATCTGACTAAGACTGCTTAGGTGAGTAAAATCATAATACTCTACACAATAATTGATTTCCCAAATTGTACTGGTTAAGCACAGTCATAGATTTATGCTCTTTTTGTTCCTCACTTTAACATTATGTTTACTGTTGAACCAGTTTCAGCATTAAAAAAAAGTATGATCTTTTTTTATTACAGATTAAAAGTTCTTGTAGTTGTTACAGCTGTAAATGCATTCTATGTTCAGTGGGATCATTTAAACGCTATAAAAAATTCTGGAAAGAAAAAGGTAAAAAAAAAATGCCGAAATTTAAAAATTATAATAAATATATTTATTAATATCTGTCCCGGACAAGTTTTTTAACAGGATTCTCTTGGTGAGGAAAGACTAAGTCGACCCACACCTGCGAGAAGAGTATGCAGGCTTCTGGAAAAAAGATTGTGCAGGGATCAGATCGCAACCTTTCGCATCATAGTTGAGCAGTTCCTGGAGTCGACCTTACCATTGTTTGTCAACTTTGTGGAGAAGGTGTTTGGAAATATTGACAGAGAGATCCTCTGGAATCTCCTTCTGCACTATAGAATCCCACCAAAGCTAGTAAACATTATTAAGAACCCTTATGATGGTATGATGGTATGTCCTTCAGAGCAATCCATGGAGGGCAGCTCACAAACAGTTTCCGGGTGTGAACTGTAGTGAGACACAGCTGCTTGTTATCACCGTTCCTTTTCCTTCTTGCAATTGTCTGGATCATGAAGAAATATACCAGAGAACGAAGGAATGAAATCCAGTAGGAATTATTGAGTAGCTCGATGACCTAGACTTCGCAGATGATCTCGCTCTTCTTTTACACAGTCAACAACAGATGCAGGAGAAAATCAACAAAGAGTCAGCCACAGTGGAGCTTGGTCTCAATATCAACAAGGACAAAACCAAGATCTGAAAAAAAAACTTGACCAGCACAAATCCTGTCACTTTGCATGGAAGGCAATTGGAAGAAGTACAGTCCTTTGTTTACTTGGGTAGCGTTATTGATCAGCAGAGTGACACAGAGGCAGACGTCAAATCAAGAATTGGCGAAGCAAGAGAAGCCTTCATTGAATGTTTGGATCTCAAGAGAAATAAGATACACCAAAATTAATCATTCCTGTTGTATGGAGCAGAAACGTGGAAGGTGTCTAAGACCACAATAAAGAATCAGCTGGAGAGGATTGCAAAGGACAGAGGACTCTGAAGATCGGTTGTTTGTGGCCCATACCCTGCCATCGGTGACGTGCAATGATGATGATGATATGATTTATTAATGTAACCTGTAATGGAATATTTTTGTTGATGTTTATTTAAACTATTTTTGTACAAATAAAATGTAGTTAATGCTGAATTTTAGGAAATTTAGATTTTACTAATTTACTTATTTAATCAAGAGATTAACTTTTTTTTTCTTGATATAGCTATACCACTTTAGTAAATTTATTGGATTTATTTGAAGTTTTCAGGTTAATCAAATAAAAAAATTAGCCATAGGCTTGAAAATTCATAAGGAAGAATTAAAAATTAATTTCTTTTTTATTATTCTATTTTATGTTGTTTTTTTTCAGCTTCATCCTAGTGAAATATCCTTGATACATAATTTTAAGAAAATGCTAACGCCAACATGGGTAAATATTTTCGTTTTAATCTTTTTATCTTGGTTACTTTTACATATTTTCAGATTGCATGATTTTTAAAAAAAAACTTATACATGTACATGGTGAATTCCACAAAAAATGTAACTTTAAAAAAAAATATTTTTTTTTGTTTTTTTTACTGTTTGAATTTTTTTTTAAATAAAAAAATGTTCTATGCACAAAATTTTGAAATTTTTTTTTCAATATCTATGCTAGTGTGTCTGTGGGGTAGCCATTTGGAAAGTGCCCCTAGATTGAAAAAAAACACATTAATTTTGGTATATAAAGTTTTTTTCTGAAATAATTTTTAATACTACTACAAATAAAACAATCCAGTTATCTTTTGTTTGTTTTTTTAGTGTTTTACAATTAAAAATACTTTTTTAAAAATAAAAACATTAAATTTTGGGTGATAATAGAAATGAAAAAATATTCAATGTTGCGTCAGTCACATTTTATGCTATTCGTTTAAAGAATTGTTAACAAATCACAAAAGATTTTTCTAAAATTATTTTTTTCTTACATTTTTATTCCTTGAATCAAAAACTAAAACTTAAAAGCTTGAGGGTTCATGTGATAAATAGAAATTCATGTAACTGGCCCAACATAACTAACGTAACTGATATGCAACTTATTTTGAGTACCTGACGAATCTTTTTTTTGTTAGTGTTTCATAGTTTTCTTATTATTTATTATGCCACCTAAAAGTGCAGCAGAAAGAATGACATTGTACAGGGCCAAATTGGGAGCAGAAAAATTGCAAGAATGTCGATAAAAGAATAGAATTCAACAAAAAGCATCGCAAGAAAAAATCGAATTTGTGAAGAAAAAAGATTGAAAAAGAAAACAGTAAGCTAAGGATGAGAAAATCCAGAATATTGAAGTTGAGTGGTCAAAATATTCTTTGCAGCAATAAAGAAACACCAACCAACGCTTTTAAAACACCACAATCACTTGGCAAAGCAATTAGAAAAGTCAAATCAGCTCTTCCAAAAAGCCCTAGAAAAAAAAATTGCTGTTGGGAAAAACTTGGCAAAGAAGCTTGGAATAACAGTGGCTGATGAAAAAACAAAAAAGAAATCTGATATACCTGCCTTAGAAGAAAGAGTTGTAAGTTTTTATAATGCTGATACCATATCCCGTTAGATACCCAGATCTAAAGACTATGTAATTGTGGTCAAAAATAATAAAAAAGAAAAGATACAAAAGAAAATTATAACAATGAGTGTTATGGAAGTTTATAAGAAATTTAAAAACAAATATCCTGATCTAAAAATAGGTAAATCAAAGTTTGCCCATTTAATTCTAAACATATTGTTCCATTATCTGAGAAAGATCACACAGTTTGTTGCTGTGTAAATCATGAAAACTTTGAAATGCTGTCAATAGGAAGTTCAAAGTTGCAGCCTGATTTGCAAAAACCAAATGATTTTATTGTTTGTGGACCATACTTGAACTGCTATTTGAGTGAATGAAATAGATGTTCAGATACTAAAACATATGTTGAAAGCCGGATGACAGAATTTAAATGGAAAAGTCAAGCTCAGAAGTGTCATTGTAAATGGTCTTCACGGTATAAAAAAGAAATAAAGTCTTCTTTTGAAAAAGACATTGAAAATATTGTTAGCCAATTAAGTCATGAGGTGCCATACATTTATAGCAGAATACACACTAAAATTTAAAACTACATATATGCTGCAAGATCAAAAACTACAAGTTTTAATAGAAATAGAAAAATATTTTGCTGTTCATTTTGTCATTGGCAGAGAAAAATCTGTAATGATGTGACTTTTTTTTTAAACTGGGTAAAAAAAAAAGTTATGTCAGTTACGAAAATATTATGTAATATTATCTTGGAAATAATTAGCATAAAACTGCTAAACCCTTTCATTAAACATTAATTCAAACTTATATTTAATAAAACTGGTTTAAAAAGTCTCTAATTTAAAAGAAAATTTGTTTGTTTAATGTCAGAATGCTAAATTGTTTTCCAAATGTTACGTCAGTTATGGTGGAATTCACCAATGTACTTTTGTTTTTTTTTATGTTTTAACTTTTTCCCTATCCTGAGCTGCATTTTGCGGCCCAAGCACAATTATCATATTTAGAAAAAAATATTTATTCTTATAAAGTGAATTTGAGTTTTTATATTTGTGATATCCAGTTCAATTTTCCAAAATAAAAGCGTGGATTCGAAATAAAAATTTGTGATTGCTTTTGTACATGTATTGAGTTTAACCATTTTTTGCCTAATCAAAATGCGATTGACCTGGAGCCCACGAGAGTAATAGATTTTTTTATTCCTCATTATTTAAGTAAGAAATGTTTAGAATTGAAATAAAGTTTGTACTATTGTTTTTACAATGGTAGATTTTTTTTTTAAAGTTTTGAATTTTTAAACATATTTAGAGAATTTTTATTTTCCTATTTAAAAATCTAAATTAAATAAAAGGTAATTTTCACCATATAGGATGTTTTTTACATTCTCTTAAGTACATGTTCCTATAATAAATATTTGAAAGAAATATAATGTCTCATCTTCTGTCTCGAGTTTCACTAGGATGTTTTTTTTTTGTTTCCCATGAAACCTTTGACATTTGAACCCTATATCTATTTTTAATTAAATTTGAACCTGATAGTAAGTTGTTTGTAGAAAGTTTATTGTTAACTGTTTGATGAATAGAGATTTCTTTCTTTTCATATATTTTAGACATTGTGTATTTTTAAAGAAGATTTTAGCCCTTATTCTGCTCACAAATTTGATGTTGAAAAAATTAAAAGGATAACTTAACTGTAGACCTTTCACATATGTAACTAAATATTACACATTATTTTCTGTACAGACCCATGGTGTTGCTGTATGCAGTGTTGAGGAATCAGCAAATAATGAAAATGCAAGAGAAAATTATACACCTTTGTACCTATTAAAACAAGAGGTAATTTTTGATCAGATATATATGCCAGTCGCTGTATTTGACTTTATTAATCGCAGATGATACATTAGCAGTTAGTGCACGTAGACTAAATACATGTAGGCTTTTTATTTCACTACATTTCAAATAGAAAATTGATTACTGTATTGACAATAGCCATGTTTGAAAATAACATTTTTTCTGAATTACTAGATATTTTATTTAGGATACAAACAATTAACATTATTCTATATGTATTTTTCTTTTACATTTCTTTTAAACAAGGGCCAGATTGTGACATCTGGAATCAGCTATCTTAACTCATTTTTAAATGAATCTTGCATTTATTTGACAATTTATTAAAATACTTACGTATTCTTACTTTTACTTAAGGGATTTGAAGCATTGGATCCTTTTGTTCCTATACTTGTGCCAGAGTTTACAGAAAAAGAGGCCCTAAGTACTGTCAATTATTACATAGATCACAACTGGATACAGAATGATCATGGTAAATTATAATTGTGGCTTTTTATTAACATTGTTAATGAGGTCAATTTAGATATATTAATAATAAATTTTCACTGATATTATCAATTGATAAATACAAGTAAATATTAGCAAAGGTCTTTCTTTAATTTATGGCTCAATAAGTATTCTAAGTAGTAATTGTTTAGGTTAAATAAAATACTTGACAATAATATAATATAACATAATACATGTAATATTTAACCTCACATTACATCGACATTGGACGATTAGTGACTGGAAATACTTATCCTTAGCTTAGCAAGTTGATCAAATAGATTAGATAATTGCCACATGTGCGAAACTCACGAAAGCACAAGACCATGTGTTACACATTATTACAGGGGTAGATGCCACCTTATTAGTTAGTTCAGTGGGTAGACGTCACTGCATTCATTGGCCCAGCGTACGTAACTTCCTAGTTAAAATATTTGTTGTATACCCTATAAGATTAAATAAGATCCTTATATATGTGGCAGATTGCTATTTATGCACATACCTGTAAATAAACTTGATGTGCTAATACATATATAGATTATTTATTCTGGATTTATCTTTATCAGAGCTTAAATATTGTTTTTCAATCAAAGGAGCTACAAATTAACACTACTAAGAGCCTGTGATGGCTATCCCCATTATCCACACATATATATATATATACACATATTTGGCTGTTTTTGAAGCCTCTAGAAATAACTAGTCAGAATTTTTTTTAATCGTGTGCAATGTTTGATATATATTATATGAACTTTGACAAGTTTTGTTTTTTTACCATTATTACTGATATTTTAATGTTAAAAAACCTGAGGATTTACTTATGTTTTTATGGAAAGAGTCTGTGGTTACCAGAAAGCCAATGACATGAACATTGAAGTCATTTATTAGGCAATAATAGAGATTACTCATTCTGTACAATGTACATGTTTATTCTTCTATGGTTCTTGGCTTGCAGCTATTTATTTTAATCTTTTTTATACTTTCGTTTTTAACAGGCAAAACTGAAGAAGGCAAAAAAGAAATTATTTTTGTAAGCAATCATAATCCTTTCACATTACAAAAAGTTTGTTCATCACTTTAATCTTTTTGTGCTTTTGATGACATTGATTGTAATAAACATAGGTTTCATATTTTGTTGTATTCAAGTCTATTTTTTAGAGCATTTTCGAAAAAAAATGCTCTATTGTCCCCATTTTGTCTTTCTGTCTGTCCGTCCGGCATCACCCTAGATCTCAACAACCATAAGTCCTAGACCCATGATGTATATATCATTTTGTAGGTCTTGGCCTGCCAAGAAATGACTTTTTTCCATTTCGCGATCTGACCTCTCAGGGCCGTAAAAGGGGGCTTGTAAAGTACCGTTTTTTACTATATAAGCTATATTAATAAAGGAGCGCTATATCTCAGCAACTATAAGTCCTAGACCCATGATGTATATATCATTTTGTAGGTCTTGGCCTGCCATGTGTACATCAAAAGTTCATTTCGCGATAGGACCTCTGAGGGCCGGGCTTCAGGGCTCCTAAGGGGCTTATATATTATATATACACCTTGTACGTTCAATAACCTGTTCATTTGGTGCGAAATACTGCAGCACGTAGTTTCACCAAGATTTATTAAGAAACTCATCAAATGAAATAGTAAGCTTGTGTTCTGAGTTTAATTGAAAGTATCAGAGCTATGCAACAATTGATGGAGTTTTCGGACGATTAAATGACTACAATTTCGAATGTTTTCAATTATGAGTCCTATTTCAGTAACCACAAACCACTTGTAGTTAGATTTAAGAGAAAATAATTTTTTTTCAAATATAAAGAAACGTCTTTATAATATTTTTTTTTACAGATATATGCATTACACAATTGAATTTATAAACATTTCCAAAATTTACAAATATTTATTGAAAGCTAACAAACGTACTGATACATAACATGAAAATGCGCTAACACGTCCTGTGTCCAGAATGGAACAGGCTTAATTGCTTGTTTTTTCTTTATTATGCATTTTGTTAGCAAAACTTAAAGGAAGTAATGGTCAGAGCCTTAACTATCTTATTCTGGCACCCTGTTCAAGTTATTTATCACTCTCTACCCAATCTGAAATGTGAAAAAAACGTCATACAGTGCTCTTTTGATGTCCCTTCCTAGTATGGTGCCCTGTGCGTCCGCACAACTCTCCATACGTTACTGGTAATGGTAGTTCAAACTGACCTTAAAATGGTTTCATAGTATTGAAAGCTCATTTGAGCACAACATTTACAAATATATTTTTTTACAAAATACTGTTGAAAATTAAATCGTTATATACCAGGGCTGGCCATAGAATAGTTTGGTGAGAGTAACATTTTTAATAGTTAAGAATAGTCTAAAGAGCTGCTAAAATTAATATTTACTAAATTAAATTTATGAAATAATAGAAAAAGCATTAAGCGAGGCTAGGTCAACATTGTTAGCAATGAAAAATGTATTCAAAGTACTTTAGTGCAATAATATTATGATAATTGTATTTAATTGATAAAGGTCTGGCATAATCTCCTGCCAATCAGATAGCAGTAAATTTATTCCACAGGAATCTAGTAAAAAAAAAATCAAGAATAATGTTTATTTGGGTTAAAATAAGTTTTCTAAATAATAATGGATAATTATTTGAATATTAATAAATAAATGCGTAGTAATTACTTCTCTATTCTATTAAACCATTTTATTACTACCTAATCATATTTTTGCTGAAATATCCATTTAAGTTTGTGCATATACAGCACTATGTTTTTCCCATGTGCTTTTTTTTGTACAAGATTACATAGCGATGTAAATGATTTTATTTGTATACATGTTATTTTAATAGTTGATGCAAAATTTCCTGTGGATATATTTTAATTCTGGTTTCACAGGTAAAAAGTGAGAAAAAATTTCATTAAAAATCACTACTTTGTAACTTTTTTCAATCCTAATTTTTGGCATCAACAAAATAAATTTACAGTATTATTGAATAAAGTTTTAAATGGTATATATCTTTCATGAATTGCAACAAGCTAAGTTAATGAAGCATGAAACAGTTGTTTATGTCTGTTTAGACTACTGATCTAAACAAGTTTTTTTCTAAGAAAACAAGAGGTGTGTAATCAACAAAATTTAGTTTAGTTTTCAAAAAAAAATGTAAAAAATTCAACTTTTTAAAACCAATGTTTATTCAATTATAATTCAAACAGTTAAAATAAATACTACAAATCTAGACTGGAAAAAAACATCCTCACTTTTTACACATGTAGATTGAAATTTTAAATACACAAGTATTTTAAGGAATGAAAAGAAAAATTCATATTATCTTTTATTAATTCACATATTTTAAAAATACAGAACTGTTTTACAAAATATGACTAAAGGCTCAGATTTATATGCCTTAATAAAATGTAGAAACAGCATCCTTTGGCATGGTACTGTTGGTAATGCTCCTACAGGAGCTAACACAGAAAAGAAGAATGTTTCACATGCAAAAAAAATAGCACCAGCTTGTCAAGTTTAAGGGTGCCAACATTATCATTACCACTTTCTCAAACTTTATCGCTGGTTTCAAATGTGAGTCCTTTAAAAAAATATCAGAAAAAATAAATGGTGCATTTTGTGAAATACATTCTAACCTTAACTAGACAAAAACCGGGATACCATTTTGAAATTTATATGATATAAAAGGCTAAAAAATTAATAAAATGCAAAAAGCTCTATCAGGAGCCTAAAGGTAACATCTAACCCATTTTGTTAAAACTTTGTCATTGTACCAGCAAGTGTGGAGTGTGTTTGACGCCAGACTTTCTCATGAAAATCAAAGGCAGTCTGTTTTACTTTGATATCTATAGTCCACCAGACGATTGGAGGGGGTGAATCAGCACTTAGGTGACTACCATCCTCCCCCCTCCAATTATTTTTTATGGTACTGGGTATGTATGTGTGTTAGTGAGATCCCTGTAAGAATGATTGTTTAAACCATTATGGGATTTATTGGAGTGCCCATCATCCCCATCATGATGGATAATGCAATGGCCACGTAGGCACCATAGGAGACATGGAGGCTTAGTTTTGAAGATAGTTTTATTTTATTTGATGGGAAATTAATAGTTAGATATGTAATATTCTGTAGCCAGAATTTGAAAATAGCAAAATAATACAAAAGAACAATGCTTTTATACACTTGCACTTATGTAAAAAACATCAATGAAATATACTTTTTTCATGTGAAATAAAAATTGTCCTAGTGCAATATTGTTTAAATTGCTTAAGAATAAGATAAGCCATAAAATAAAAAAAATGCAATTTTAAAAAAAAATCCAAGCCATTTATGACAAAATGAATACTTTTGAGTATCTTTATACAACAAGCAACCTATATAACATCAATTAACAACGTTATAATTAATAGTGGCCAGGAAATTAAAGCGTAATTAGGGAATGGCAAAATTAAGGGTTTGGAGCACAATAGACAAATTGAGTTACATAAAAAGAGAAAAAGATCATAATAAAAAGGTATATTTAGGGGGAATAGGTTAAAAAGTTCTACTTTTATAGAACTGTAGACAGGGTTTTTTTTCAGCTGTGAGTAAACTGTTATTACATTGTGATCATGAATGCAGACATTAGAAAGTCCAAAGTTTTCTATTATTGTAATACATTTAGTATTCATACATTAGAATTTTTAAGTTAACTGACTGGGTCTCGCTAAGCTCTTTGAGAGCGCTTTTGCCCAGCAAGGAAATATCAAACATATTTAAATACATAAACATGTATATTTAAATGTACTAATGAACACTTTAAAAAAGTAAAGTTCCCTTAGCCCTAACGGGCCATCAGGGCAGATGAAGTGTAGAATTTCTATAACCTCAGCATATGAAGGGATTGTGTGGATAGCACAACGCCCAGCCGCCTTTACTTCCCCAACTTAAGTCAGGTACCAATTTAAAGCTGGGTGGACTTGTGGGACAACTTTGAAACAAATTTCACCTGGAAAAATTCCCATGGGTCTCGGAGAGGATCGAACCCAGGACTCTCAGGATGACAGTCAAGTATCTACACCACTCAGCCATCCGTCCAACTAATGAACACTGCAGAAAGTACATTTACAACTAAAAGTTTGCTCTTCAAAGATATAGTATATTTGCAAAAATAATATACATATTATAACTTTTAAGCATAAAATGGCTAAAACATAACATCAAAATCATATTCATCAGGAATGAAGAATTATTATTAATAATTTTTATTTGTAACATATTTTGATAAAATTAAATAGCTAGTCTTTACTAAATTACCCAATTAGGATAAAATTTCTTCTGTTTAAGTCTTTTATATTTTAAGATATTTTATGGAGACATTTCATAGAGTTAAAAAAAACAAAATCCATGATTTTTAACCAATAATAATATGCCAAAAAATTTGGTACTGGTATCTTAAGTTCATGTGATACAAGCTATTAGAAAAAAACAACATAAGTGAAAAATAAATCTGCTTTAGGTAAATAATTTTGAATGCTTAAAAAGTGCACTATAGATTAATACAAAAATGAAGCTACAGTATTTTACGGACAATAAGATGCTCCTGACGATAATAGGCACCCAGTTTTCAGAGGGGGAAAACAAGAAGAAAAAAAATTCTACAGCCTTGCTTAAGAGCATTCAGACTAAAAGACCCACCCTATTTTTTCCCCTCACTTTTAGGGGAAAAAAGTGTGTCTTATAGTTGAAAAAATATGGTAACTGAAACACAAAATGTTTGTAATCTACTTTAAAGGTTTAAATAGTGTGTTGACCAAATAGTTATCTTCTTGAGAGTTAAAATAATGAATGCTGTGATGTCTAGCCCAATAACTAGAATAAAACTGTTGAAATCCAATTTTCTTCAGTTCCATGTATGTCCCATACATATTGTGAAATTCAGTTCTCATTGGTTCATTAGCAAAGATGTGCCATTCTAATGTTAACTGTTTAACTGAATTCAAAGATCCATTTTTCACCAGCTCTTTCATTATTTCCCATTCATAAGTCTCTACGTCAATCTTCAAAATATCCAGTGGTCTCTGGAAAAAGCAAATAATTTCAATTATAAATTTTCACAAAATGTTCATACAGCTGTAATATTTATAGCATTAAAGTATCGTACCTTTTCATGACCCAGCATTTTTTTTATAGATGACAAAGTTCTTATCTTCCAAGTTTTCTTAGAATTTAATGTGTAGCCATCCATAAGAGGCATGAAGCTATCAGAATCAGCTGTTGCTATGCCTAAATTTAAAAACCTGACTCTTTCTGAACGCTGGTGGTCTTGGACTCCCATACTGAAAAAAAAAATAAATAACATATTATTAAAATTTTTTAAAATAATTTTTTTTCTTATTTTCTTCGCAGACTTGAGTAATTTGATAAAAAACACTGAACATTCATAAAAATTGTACAGATTTATTATTTTAAATGTTAAGATGTATAAGAAACAAGTTAAAATTTTTTTTTTGGTAAAAAAAATACATTATTTTTTAATGATTACTTTGTTTAGTTCAGTTCCACTACAGTTTACAATAATCTGAGCTCTTTTAGGATGATCAACATACTCAGTAATACATCTATAATCAATTCATGACACTTTTAGCAGATGTAGTTAGACATTATTTTTTAAATGTTAAATTTCCTTGACCCTGATTATATTTAATGAGTATAAGGTTAAACTAGTACATGTATGACTTAAAAGTATACCTTGGATCAAATGAGAAGACATCACAACCTAATTCTGCCATGGCATCATCAAAACGAAAGTCATTATCAATCCTAGATTGAAAACAAAATTAGAAAACAATAATTACCCATTATTTACTGTTATTTTTTGTTAATTGAATTTATAAATAATTTTTGTAAATATCACAATGAAATCTCACCTACCCAAAAGAATACACTAAACAAGGTGGACTTGGCTTGTAAGGTTCATCAAAACATATTTTGTAGTTGCCTATTAACCTCAAATCTTTACAAGAATACTCAACTCCTTTATCCCATTCTCTGGCAGAAAAAACAACATATAACATTTAAATAATTATGAGGAGAATCAATTTTTTAAGATATGAAATGAAGAGTTTTAAAAGAATTTTAATCTGATACAAAAATTGTTTCATTGTGCAATTAATAAAGTTAATATATCTCTTTGCATATGAATCACTTTTATAAAATAAAAAAAAAATAAAAATTTGTTTCAAAATAGTGTTGATGTGTGCCTTATTTAAATACAATGCTATACTTTGTCTGTGCTGTTAAGCAAAACAAAAATGTTTCACAAGGCAGACTTATATGTATGAGAACACATGAGAGTTTCTCTTTTTCTGGTGTTTTGCTTATCCCAGGAATTTCAGGACAAAAATGGTTCTTATCCTAAGATAAGATATGTTTTTTTCAAGAGGCACAAAAAAAGTTTGACTAAATTATTAAATAATTACTTATTTTACAAGAAGTGTTTTATTAAGATATTTACAACCCCTGTAATTCACGAAAAAAAGATTGAGTATTTTAAATTTTTCACTGCCACATTTCATAGAAGACTAGAAACAATTAAATTTCCACTGTTCAGAAATGCTAAATAAATTTACACATAAACAAAAATTTAGATTAAAGACAAATATTTAAGCAATTTAAAAAAAAAAAATACTCTAATCAGAATTCTATTTTTTAATTAAACTACTTGTTCAATGAAAAAGAAAACTCATCCAAGAGCAGTATTTGGTCAACTCTGATAGAGTGTTTGGAAATTTGTTATAATTTTTGAAAGCCAAGGTGTGTAAGCAATAATAGATTTCTAAAAGTAATGTATACTAAAGATCAGTGTTCCGATGTTACTGGCCTTTTTAAACAATCACCAAGGCACTGCCAGCTGCAAAATTATAGGTTTAAAGAAATTGATTTATTTTATTTATTCCCTGATTATGCCAGAGTATAAAAAGTAAACACTTAATACAGGGTTATATTTATACCCTGATTATGCCAGAGTATAAAAAGTAAACTCTTAATACAGGGTTATATTTATACCCTGATTATGCCAGAGTATAAAAAGTAAACTCTTAATACAGGGTTAATAAAGAGATTAAAAAAAAACACAGATCAAAATGCACAATTTATGAAAATAATTGTATCAATGCAATGGATGTGCTTGCATTGTTGATGCAATGGTGTTGTAGTCAGGCTCATAGCTAGTAATGGCAGCTTTCATCTGTTGATATGTATGTTCACAATTAAGTTGGTTTCACAACTTGGTCTTCAAGTTGCTCATGATGGAAAATGTTAGTTAGCAGCAAAATGTTGATAGATCAACAGCCTTCAACTTATTAAACAGATTTCTTTCATTATTAACTGCAAGTTCTTCAACCATCTGAGTATGGTTTCTGTGCTTGGGCCAAAATTCACAATAACTTCTTACGTTCACCAAGGCCACTAATATTACTGTCTAGTGAGAAAGTGCTTTGGAATATTTTGTGAGTAGTGCTTATTTGCTGAGCCTACTGGAGTATTGATTGAATTGCTGTTTATGTTCTATGGAGATTGATCAATGATGTTGCTTCATTATGGAACAGATATGTCTGACTCAAAAAGAACACAAACACATTCTTTTCTGACAATGAGAAATTCCTCTTCCCTATCTAAATTAAATTGAACTCATGGCAGAATATCAAATCTGCAGAATGATTTTTTTTAGGATTTTAATTTCTTGTGCCATAGCATCAGAGTTTTATTTATTTGTTCATGATGTATAATGTCACCTTTGTTCATGTGAGGTGACTGATGTTTCAGCTTCTAGCAAAAGTAGCACACTAAAATTCTTTTGAAAACTTGGCTGCACACTTAAGCAAATTAAATCTGTTTTTTGCATTTGGAGGGTTAAAGAGTCCTGAAATTCGTTATATGATATTATAAAGGGTAGGATAGAATGACAGTAAATGCCATATATTTTTAATCAATCTATTCTCACTCATGGTTCTGTACAACTTTTTCCAAAAAAAAAAATAAAATAGAAATTGAGCATGAAAATATTTTACAACACAGCAACAGCCGCATGCAGCCTCTTCATCAACCGCACTCAATGCAACACAGAAGCTTTCCACCAGCAAAAAACCTAGTTTGTGGAACACTGCTTTAGATGTACAGTGTGTAAAACTATTCTGCTTTTAAAAACTAAAACTTACTTTTCCAAAAAAAAAAACTCACTTTTCTATCAAACAGGCCCATTCCCACCACTGCTTGCTCACATTTTTGTGGTTATTCTTGTCCACAAAAAGTCTATCTGAAACAAAATGTCATTCTCTAAATATTATATTTCTAATATTATTTTACTTTGTTGAGAAAAAAAAAGATGTACATGAATGTGGCAGCATTTATTATGAATTTAAAAAAATCATCATTTTTGCCTTTACTATATGCAATAAATCTTTGTTTTTTTAAGGTGATTCTTTTGACAATAAGTGAGTTTAAAAAAATTATCTGTAATAAAATGAGGAATAAATGAGGGTAAAAGTTTGAATGATAAAGGATAAGCAGAAAATGTTCATTTGTAGGGCTCCTTCTAATCTGGCTTTTGATATGCAGTGTACAACACTGGAAATGAGGGCTCATCCATGATAAGATGACCTGGTTTGTTATGAAGTCCTAAAAAAGTCCACCCAGCTTTAAATGGTTACCTAAGATAAGTTAGGGAAGTAAAGGTAGCTGGGCTACACCCCTTAATGTGTCATGGCTGCAGAAACAGATGAAGTGTAGACTGATTTAATGGCTTAAGGGAAACTTTATTTCTTACTTTTACTACTGAACAAAACCAAATAAGATAAAAACAAGCAATTTAAGTCTTTTCCGTTTCGGACAAAGGACATTTTAGAGCATTTTCGCCGGTTACGCCGAAAGAAATCTGTATTTTTTTTCCGTGTTTTGATAAATAGAGATGGAAGTAATCATGTTAAATAACTGTTACAAAAATAAATAATGATTACACCCCTTTGATTAGCTTTTATTATTTATATTTAAAATATAAGCAAAAACGGTACCTAGGAAAGTCTTTTTTTTTTTTGGCCCTGAGATGTCAGATCGCGAAATGGACTTTTGATGTACACATGGCAGGCCAAGACCTAAAAAATGATATATATATATCATGGGTCTAGGACTTATGGTTGCTGAGATATAGGGCGCTTCTTTGTTAATATAGCTTATATAGTAAAAAACGGTACTTTACAAGCCCCCTTTTACGGCCCTGAGAGGTCAGATCGCGAAATGAAAAAAAGTCATTTCTTGGCAGGCCAAGACCTACAAAATGATATATACATCATGGGTCTTGGACTTATGGTTGTTGAGCTCTAGGGTGATGACGGACAGACAGACAGACAAAACGGGGACAATAGAGCATTTTTTTTCGAAAATGCTCTAAAAATAGATTTAATGAAGAAAAGGACATATGAAAAATAGAGACCTTTTAATTTTTGTCATTGACCATCTTATAAAAGTAAATGACATGTATATAAATGAGATACTGGAATAGGCTTTACGTAAACTTTATTCAAATTTTAGATAGCATATAAGCTTATTGAATTTGTTGGATTCCAAGCACTAATACACAGAGGCATACCCAGGGGGAGGGGGTCCAAATTAGAAAGTGCCCCCCCAGGCCCCAGCTTGAGGGGGAGCCCCCAAAATTTTTTTATATTAAATATTAAGTACAATATTTCATGTAATGGTGTTGCATGTCAAAGTGGCCAAGCCCCCCGGCCCCAAATCCCTAGATTCGTCACAGGTGCAGCAGTGATGCTTAGATTAAGTTTAACAAGAAATAGTCTAGGCAGTGGGACTTCAACAATTAATGACTCAGCCTATGTGTCAAATAAGCTAATATAAAGACAAAAGATACACAACTGTCAAGTGGAAAGTATAGACCAATTCAAAATAAAAAATTAGTATGAATAAGGAGGTATAAGTTAAAAACTGTCCATGGTAAATCCGCCAAAAAATATGCGGCGCGCCTCATTAGCTGCCATATTTTGTTCGCCATTATATTAACTGTCGCATCACTTAATCTTGTTGCACATGACCTTGCTGACCATATCAGCTCTGTCTTGAAAAGCTTTTCTGTTGATCACAAAATATTAGCTGCCATGATGATACTGCAATTTTGATAAATACTTCAAAGCTTTTGAAGGTTGACTCTTATCAGCACTTTACAGCACACGCATTGCACCTTAATACTACAGACAGTATCAATAAAAATGAAGACGTTCTGCAGGTGCTGCAAAAGTGCTGCAACATCGTAACTGCACTTCATTTCAAGACCACAATCATAGAAGATGATGCAGCATTCACGGAGGATAAAGAAATGATAAAGACCCTGAAAGAAGGCACGTCTTCAGTGTGTGAATTGCTCCATGTAGATGATCAGTTCAGTGCGTCAATAGTGGATGCCTCTGAGAGCAGCACTAACGCCATCGTTGACAGTCAAAGACACAATCATAAGTCAGTAAAGGCATCATGTCCAACATGTTGGAATTCAACATTGATGATGATTCAGTCTATATTTGACTTGAAAAGAGAGGTTCAAAATACTCTCAAACGTATTGGTCTAGTTGATAGTTGTCTTCATGAAGATGAAATTGACTTTTTAAAAGAACTCGTTACCTTTCTGAAACCATTTCAAGACCTAACTGATCTCTTCAGCTTTTCAATGCCAACCTTATCAACTGTTCCACTATTGAAAATGCACAAAAGAAAGATCTGCACTGCATCAAATACTGATGATGATAAGATACAGATGATCAAGCTGTCAGCTCTCAACCAACTTGACCATCGATTTCTTGTAAATGATCACATCAAGCTGCATCAGCTGCTTGATCCAGGTTCCAAATTACTGATTCTATGGTCAGAAGCAACCACTATTCTGGAGAATGCCATACAGTCAGCAATGACCCATGGATTTATCATGTCTAAAGCTGGTGTATTGCATTCGCAGCTAGTCAGTGAACATGTTTCTGAAGAAACCTGATGTAAGCGATTGTGAATGGAGCTGATGAATGAGCTGAGAACTGAGCACTCACCTGACGATTGTACTAATAAGGTATTCTATGTTAATTTATTGGCATTGAAACAGTTTTCATTTTATTTTGCTCTCAATAGACCACTCAGTTTGCAGTCAAATAAATACATATACTGTGTACTATAATGAAATGTTGTATAAACTAGCAGTTAGTACTGTTGTCTTTTGATTTTTTGAATCACAAATTATTTGATGGCATCTGTTGTCCAGTTTCATGATACCCTTGCTTTCTGGCATAGCAGTGTTGCATCATCCTCATATCCACAACTTACTGATATTTTAAGTGCTTATCAAGGTATTGAGTGACAGAAACTAGTAGGACAGCATATAAAACTGTTTTATTTCTGAAGTTTTATCAACTCATTATTGTCTAGGCTTCTGCCGAATTTTAGTCAAATATTTCGTTATCAGCCACAAATCAGCCGCAAATGTCAATTTACTCAATTTAAGGAGGAATCCGTCTAATCCGGATATCAGCCGAAAAATTATGTCCGCCAGCCGAAACTTAAAAAATAAAATACATATATTTGGAACCCTGAAGTGACTACTACTAGTGTACAACAGAACTATAGACATCTTGTGACTAGACTTGTCATACTCTACTATGTATTTTATTACCAGTAATGTTTAGTCTCATAAGTCATTAGATATAATATATCATATAGTGTTTTTTTGTGTGTCATTAACATCATAAGACTTATGATAAGTCTTTACTGGTTTAATCCTTTCTAACTTACTCTACCCCCTCAGCCTAGTATTGAATATATTTTAACTTTATTTATATTTGTTAAAATTCAGCATTCTGAGAATCAACTATATTTCATTTTATTTTAAATACGTTAGCTTAAATAGTTATTAATGCAATTAATTACCTTTTCCAATTACACACAAATCATGACCTACTGGTAATGGTTCTATGGTATAAATATGGTATAAGCTGAGACAAAGACAGAATAAAGTTATTGGGAAAAGTATTTTTATATAATATTGCCTTATAGACTCGAGCATTTTTTGTTTTAAAGAGGTAAAGCTCGATTTGGCAATTAGATATAAAACTATCACGTTTCAGAAATGCTCTGCATTTCTGTATACACAAAGATAAGTTTATATATTAGTCACCGATCTTCGATGCAAGTAAATCCATAATTTTGTAACCCCTTCATGTTGCCAGTTAGATAAATATTCCGACCAAATATTTGGCTTGTTTTAAGGAGTGTATTCCTGGAGATGGGGGAGGCCAGCCTTTTAAAAAGGGCCTAACTTTTACAGTGGATAACAAGTTTTTTTTATGACCGATTTGGTTTAGTAGTAGAAAATTTAGGTTACTGGTAATTTTTTTTTTAATGTGTTATCAGAACTTATCACCGATTCACTTCAGGAAGGTTGCTAGAGAAACAGTAACAAGCCTAAAAAAAGACGCGTGTATGGCTCGGTGGGGGCTAATTTTGCAGTCATAATAGGTCTTCATCTAATTCTAAACCACTTTTTTTCTTACCTGTTATATGTAGGAAATGAGACGCTGATTTCGTTACATTAGTATAATTGGATTTCAATGATAACTTCAGATAACAATTATGGAGCGGAGTTTGAATTTTGTTTTTTAACGTTTTATTGTGGGAGGGGTTATGTTTATACTTTTTTTCGTTTTTATAAGCGCACTGGCTCCACGTACACCAAGCAAAACTTTGAGGAACTCTTATGATTTAAAGTTATTTTCTTTTTCGCGCGAAATGCAGTTCACACAATAATGGCGACGATAAAAATCGGCGATCGCTTCGACTCTTTTAAAGAGCTGGAGGAAAAGATAGCAGCTTATGAAATTGATTCATTTATATCATTGTACAAAAGAAGCAGCAGAACAATTGCTGTGGCACAAAAAGAAGGCGTTAAAAGACATTTAGAAGAGGATTTAATCTACGTGTAAAGTCCCTGTAAGGATGAGATGAAATCCCTTAGATCCTATAAACCACTAATGGGACAGTTTTATGGTGCCCTTCTTTCATCCCCACCATAGCCGATAGTGCAATGGCCATGGAGGCACCACGGGAGATATATCGGGAACTTGAGCCAAGACCTGAAAAATTTCCTTGGTCCTCACCGGAGATCGAAGCAGGTACCTTCAGGTCGACAGTCGAGCGCGTTACCGCACGACCATCCGTCCC
>JAGDYQ010000025.1:1167476-1200625 GCA_021962125.1 Bulinus truncatus | reverse complement strand
GGAAGAGTTACTATTTCATTTGGTAAAATCCGGTTCCTGTTCGATTCGGCGGGTGTTCAGATGTTGAAGCTCGATTGGTTCAAGTTCCTGCAGGATCAAAATTACAATCATTTACACCCTATTCTAAATTGAAAATGGAAGTTGCATCTTTTATACATGTTTAACTGAAAATAGAAAATTTATTCATGTATATTAAGGCAAATGATAAATATGGAAATTATGCTACAACTTTTATAATGCTTTCCTGTCACAAATGTATCAATTGAGTGAGCTTTTTCCATCATTGTCATTACTAATTAGTAAATCATATTGATGATTTTTTCCACTGTCATACATGCTCCCCCCTTTTCTCTTATCAGCAATGGTAGTGAATCTAGGGATTTGAGGTCGGAGACTTGGCAACTTTAACGACATGCAACACCATTACATGAAATATTGTACTTAATATTTAATATAAAAAAAATTTGGGGGCTCCCCCTCAAGCTGGGGCCTGGGGGGCACTTTCTAATTTCGACCCCCTCCCCCTAGGTATGCCTCTGTGTATTAGTGCTTGGAATCCAACAAATTCGATAAGCTTATATGCTATCTAAAATTTGAATAAAGTTTACGTAAAAGCCTATTCCAGTATCTCTTTTATATACATGTCATTTACTTTTATAAGATGGTCAATGACAAAAATTAAAAGGTCTCTATTTTTCATATGTCCTTTTTTCATTAAATCTATTTTTTTATCTTATTTGGTTTTGTTCAGTAGTAAAAGTAAGAAATAAAGTTTCCCTTAAGCCATTAAATCAATCTACACTTCATCTGTTTCTGCAGCCATGACACATTAAGGGATGTAGCCCAGCTACCTTTACTTCCCTAACTTATCTCAGGTAACCATTTAAAGCTGGGTGGACTTTTATAGGACTTCATAACAAACCAGGTCATCTTATCATTGATGAGCCCTCATTTCCAGTGTTGTACACTGCATATCAAAAGCCAGATTAGAAGGAGCCCTACAAATGAACATTTTCTGCTTATCATTTATCATTCAAACTTTTACCCTCATTTATTCCTCATTCTATTACAGATAAAAAATTTTAAACTCACTTATTGTCAAAAGAATCATCTTAAAAAAACAAAGATTTATTGCATATAGTAAAGGCATCTTTTTTTTTTCTCAAGAAAGTAAATTAATTTCAAATAATATTAGAAATATAATATTTAGAGAATGACATTTTGTTTCAGATAGACTTTTTGTAGACAAGAATAACCACAAAAATGTGAGCAAGCAGTGGTGGGAATGGGCCTGTTTGATAGAAAAGTGAGTTGTTTTTTTTTGGAAAAGTAAGTTTTAGTTTTTAAAAGCAGAATAGTTTTACACACTGTACATCTAAAACTAGGTTTTTTGCTGGTGGAAAGCTTCTGTGTTGCATTGAGTGCGGTTGATGAAGAGGCTGCATGCGGCTGTTGTAAAATATTTTCATGCTCAATTTCTATTTTTTTTTTTTTTTTTTGGAAAAAGTTGTACAGAACTTTTGAGTGAGAATAGATTGATTAAAAATATATGGCATTTACTGTCATTCTACCCTACCCTTTATAATATCATATAATGAATTTCAGGACTCTTAACCCTCCAATTGCTAAAAAACATATTTAATTTGCTTAAGTGTGCAGTCAAGTTTTCAAAAGAATTTTAGTGTGCTACTTTTGCTAGAAGCTGAAACATCAGTCACCTCACATGAACAAAGGTGACATTATACTGAAACATCAGTCACCTCACATGACCAAAGGTGACATTAAACATCATGAACAAATAAATAAAATTCTGATGCTATGGCACAAGAAATTAAAATTCTAAAAAAAATTATTCTGCAGATTTGATATTCTGCCATGAGTTCAATTTAATTTAGATAGGGAAGAGGAATTTCTCATTGTCGGAAAAGAATGTGTTTGTGTTCTTTTTGAGTCAGACATATCTGTTCCATAATGAAGCAACATCATTGATCAATTCTCCATAGAACATAAACAGCAATTCAATCAATACTCCAGTAGGCTCAGCAAATAAGCACTGCTCACAAAATATTCCAAAGCACTTTCTCACTAGACAGTAATATTAGTGGCCTTGGTGAACTGGTGAACGTAAGAAGGTATTGTGAATTTTGGCCCAAGCACAGAAACCATACTCAGATGGTTGAAGAGCTTGCAGTTAATAGTGAAAGAAATTTGTTTAATAAGTTGAAGGCTGTTGATTTATCAACATATTGCTGCTAACTAACATTTTCCATCATGAGCAACTTGAAGACCAAGTTGCGAAACCAACTTAATTGTGAACATACATATCAACAGATGAAAGCTACCATTACTAGCTATGAGCCTGACTACAACACCATTGCATCAACAATGCAACCACATCCATTGCATTGATACAATTATTTTCATAAATTGTGCATTTTGATCTGTGTTTTTTTTTTTGGTCTCTTTATTAACCCTGTATTAAGAGTTTACTTTTTATACTCTGGCATAATCAGGGAATAAATAAAAAAAATCAATTTCTTTAAACCTATAATTTTGCAGCTGGCAGTGCCTTGGTGATTGTTTAAAAAAGCCAGTAACATTTTTTTAAATTGCTTAAATATTTGTCTTTAAATTTTTGTTTATGTGTAATTTATCTAGCATTTCTGAACAGTGGAAATTTAATTGTTTCTAGTCTTCTATGAAATGTGGCAGTGAAAAATTTAAAATACTAAATCTTTGTTTGTGAATTACAGGGGTTGTAAATATCTTAATAAAACACTTCTAGTAAAATAAGTAATTATTTAATAATTTAGTCAAACTTTTTTTGTGCCTCTTGAAAGGACATATTTTATCTTAGGATAAGAACCATTTTTGTCCTGAAATTCCTGGGATAAGCAAAACACCAGAAAAAGAGAAACCCTCATGTGTTCTCATACATATAAGTGAAACATTTTTGTTTTGCTTAACAGCACAAAGTACAGCATTGTATTTAAATAAGGCACATATCAACACTATTTTGAAAAAAAATGTTTTGTTTTTTTTATTTTATAAAAGTGATTCATATGCAAAGAGATATATTAACTTTATTAATTGCACAATGAAACAATTTTTGTATCAGATTAAAATTCTTTTAAAACTCTTTATTTCATATCTTAAAAAATTAATTCTCCTTATAATTATTTAAATGTTATATGTTGTTTTTTCTGCCAGAGAATGGGATAAAGGAGTTGAGTATTCTTGTAAAGATTTGAGGTTAATAGGCAACTACAAAATATGTTTTGATGAACCTTACAAGCCAAGTCCACCTTGTTTAGTGTATTCTTTTGGGTAGGTGAGATTTCATTGTGATATTTAAAAAAAATTATTTATAAATTCAATTAAAAAAAATAACAGTAAATAATGGGTAATATTTGTTTTCTGATTTTGTTTTCAATCTAGGATTGATAATGACTTTCGTTTTGATGATGCCATGGCAGAATTAGGTTGTGATGTCTTCTCATTTGATCCAAGGTATACTTTTTAAGTCATACATGTACTAGTTTAACCTTATACTCATTAAATATAATCAGGGTCAAGGAAATTAAACATTTAAAAAATAATGTCTAACTACATCTGCTAAAAGTGTCATGAATTGATTATAGATGTATTACTGAGTATGTTGATCATCCTAAAAGAGCTCAGATTATTGTAAACTGTAGTGGAACTGAATTAAACAAAGTAATCATATATAAATAATGTATTTTTTTACCAAAAAAAAAAATTAAAACTTGTTTCTCATACATCTTAACATTTAAAATAATAAATCTGTACAATTTTTATGAATGTTCATTGTTTTTTATCAAATTACTCAAGTCTGCAAAGAAAATAAGAAAAAAAATTATTAAAAAAAATTTTAATATGTTATTCTTTTTTCAGTATGGGAGTCCAAGACCACCAGCATTCAGAAAGAGTCAGGTTTTTAAATTTAGGCATAGCAACAGCTGATTCTGATAGCTTCATGCCTCTTATGGATGGCTATACATTAAATTCTAAGAAAACTTGGAAGATAAGAACTTTGTCATCTATAAAAAAAATGCTGGGTCATGAAAAGGTAGGATACTTTAATGCTATAAATATTACAGCTGTATGAACATTTTGTGAAAATTTATAATTGAAATTATTTTCTTTTTCCAGAGACCTCTGGATATTTTGAAGATTGACGTAGAGACTTACGAATGGGAAATAATGAAAGAGCTGGTGAAAAATGGATCTTTGAATTCAGTTAAACAGTTAACATTAGAATGGCACATCTTTGCTAATGAACCAATGAGAACTGAATTTCACAATATGTATGGGACATACATGGAACTGAAGAAAATTGGATTTCAACAGTTTTATTCTAGTTATTGGGCTAGACATCACAGCATTCATTATTTTAACTCTCAAGAAGATAACTCTTTGGTCAACACACTATTTAAACCTTTAAAGTAGATAACAAACATTTTGTGTTTCAGTTACCATATTTTTTCAACTATAAGACACACTTTTTTCCCCTAAAAGTGAGGGGAAAAAATAGGGTGGGTGTTTTAGTCTAAATACTCTTAAGCAAGGCTGTAGAATTTTTTTTCTTCTTGTTTTCCCCCTCTGAAAACTGGGTGCCTATTATCATCAGGAGCATCTTATTGTCCGTAAAATACTGTAGCTTCATTTTTGTATTACTCTGTAGTGCACTTTTTAAGCATTCAAAATTATTTACCTAAAGCAGATTTATTTTTCACTTATGTTGTTTTTTTTTCTAATAGCTTGTATCACATGAACTTAAGATACCAGTACCAAATTTTTTGGCATATTATTATTGGTTAAAAATCATGGATTTTGTTTTTTTTTAACTCTATGAAATGTCTCCATAAAATATCTTAAAATATAAAAGACTTAAACAGAAGAAATTTTATCCTAATTGGGTAATTTAGTAAAGACTAGCCACTTAATTTTATCAAAATATGTTACAAATAAAAATTATTAATAATAATTCTTCATTCCTGATGAATATGATTTTGATGTTATGTTTTAGCCATTTTATGCTTAAAAGTTAGTTATAATATGTATATTATTTTTGCAAATATACTATATCTTTGAAGAGCAAACTTTTAGTTGTAAATGTACTTTCTGCAGTGTTCATTAGATGGACGGATGGCTGAGTGGTGTAGATACTTGACTGAGAGTCCTGGGTTCGATCCTCTCTGAGACCCATGGGAATTTTTCCAGGTGAAATATGTTTCAAAGTTGTCCCACAAGTCCACCCAGCTTTAAATTGGTACCTGACTTAAGTTGGGGAAGTAAAGGCGGCTGGGCGTTGTGCTAACCACACAATCCCTTCATATGCCGAGGTTATAGAAATTCTACACTTCATATGGCCTGTTAGGGCTAAGGGAACTTTACTTTTTTAAAGTGTTCATTAGTACATTTAAATATACATGTTTATGTATTTAAATATGTTTGATATTTCCTTGCTGGGCAGAAGCGCCCTCAAAGAGCTTAGTGAGACCCAGTCAGTTAACTTAAAAATTCTAATGTATGAATACTAAATGTATTACAATAATAGAAAACTTTGGACTTTCTAATGTCTGCATTCATGATCACAATGTAATAACAGTTTACTTACAGCTGAAAAAAAGCCTGTCTACAGTTCTATAAAAGTAGAACTTTTTAACCTATTTCCCCTAAATATACCTTTTTATGATGATCTTTTTTTCTCTTTTTATGTAGCTGTATTTGTCTATTGTGCTCCAAACCCTTAAGAATTTCATTCACTTTTTTGCTATTCCCTAATTACGCTATAATTTCCTGGTCACTATTAATTATAACGTTGTTAATTGATGTTATATTTGTTGCTTGTTGTATAAAGATACTCATAAGTATTCATTTTGTCATAAATGGCTTGGATTTTTTTGAAAAATTGCATTTTTTTTATTTGTATGTTTTATCTTATGCAAGCAATTTAAACAATATTGCACTGGACAATTTCATTTCACATGAAAAAAGTATATTTTATTGATGTTTTTTACATCAGTGCAAGTGTATAAAAGTATTGTTCTTTTTGTATTATTTTGCTATTTTCAAATTCTGTGCTACAGAGTATTGCATATCTAACTCTTAGTTCCCATCAAATAAAATATAAAACTATCTTTAAAACTAAGGCAATTTTTTTAGGTCATGAAAGTGCACTACATGTACTCCTATGGTGCCTACGTGTCCTTTGCATTATCCATCATGAGTGGGGATGATAGATACACCAATAAATCCCATAATGGTTTTTAATAAATCTCATTCTTACAGGGATCTCACTGCTGCACATACTGATATAAAATAGCAAAAAGTGGAAAGGGAGGATGGTAGTCACCTAAGTGCTGATTCAGCCTCCAATCATCTGGTTATTAGGTCTCATGTAGATATCAAAGTAAAACAGGCTGCCTTTGATTTTCATGAGAAAGTCTGGCATCAAACACACACCACACTTGCTGATACAATGACAAAGTTTTAACAAAAATGGGTTTGATATTCACCTTTATTGGGCTCTAATAGAGCTTTTGCATTTTATTAATTTTTTAGCCTTTTATATCATATAAATTTTCAAATGGTATGAGGTTTGTCCAGTTAAGATTTGAATATATTTCATAAAATGCACCATTTATTTTTTTCTGATATTTTTTAAAGGACTCACATTTGAAACCAAGATAAAATTTTCGAAAGTGATTAATGATAATGATGGCAGCCTTAAACTTGACAAGCTAAAGTCATTTTCTTTAAGTATATGAAACATTCTTCTTGCTATACCAATTTTAGCTCCTGTAAAAACATAACTCATATTATTATGCCAAAGGATGCTGTTTCTACATTTTTTTAAGGCATATAGATCTGAGTCTGAATGGCATATTTTTATATAAAGCAACTCTATTTATTTTTAAAATATGTGAATTAATAAAGTCTAAATGACATGATTTTTCTTGTCATTCCTTAAAGCTGAATATGTATTTAAAATTTTAATCTACGTGTATGAAAAGTGAGGATGTTTTTTTCTAGTCTAGATTTGTAGTATTTATTTGCTAACTGTTTGATTTTCGTTGAATAAACATTAGTTTTCAAAAATTGATTTTTTACATTTTTTTTGAAAACTAAACACATAAATTTTGTGATTACACCTCTTGTTTTTGTAAAGAAAAACTTGTGCCGATCAGTAGTCTAAACAGACATAAATAACTATTTCATTACTTCATTAACTTAACCTTTTGCTAAAACTTTATTTCAATAATACTGTAAATTTATTTTGTTGATGCCAAAAAATTAGGATTGAAAAAGGTTACAAAATAGTGATTTTTAGTGAAATTTTTTTCTCACTTTTTACCTGACAAAATGAAATTTCCCCATGAAGTTTTGCATCAACAATTAATAGGCTAATATATATACAAATAAAATCTATAAATAAGCTATGTAATCTCGTACAAAAAAAGCACATGGGAAAAAACATAGTGCTGCATACTCCCAAAAACAAATGGATATTTTCTAAAATATGATTAGACAATAATAAAATGATTTAATAGAATAGAGAAGTAATTACTACGCATGTTTATAAATATTTAAATGGTTATCCATTATTATTTTGAAAACTTATTTTAACTGATAAACATTATTCCCGATTTTTAGAGCATTTTGAAAAAGTAACAACTTGATTTTGTCTGTCGTCATCATATGATGTATATAATATTTTGCGGATGTAATATACTTGAGGTCATATCCGGAGTCATTTAATTTGACCTTTCAGAGTAAATATATGCAGTTTTTTATGTACCGTTTTGTTTTATATTTTAAATATAAATAATAAAGCTAATCAAAGGGAGCGTAATCATTATTTATTTTTGTAAAATTAAACATGATTGTACCTATCTCTGTTTATAAAATATTATCTATGGCTGTAACCTAGGAAAAAAAATGCGGATTTCATCAAGAGCGTGAGCATATCTCAGAGAATATTACAAATGTCTTTGTCCGAAGCGAAAAGACTTAATTATTTGGCACCCTTGATTCCTGTGGAATAAATTTTACTGCTATCTGATTTGGTGGAGGAGTATGTTTGAACTTTATCAGATAAATAAAGTATTCAATCGCTCCTTTTATTATTTAAATCAAGTACTTTGAATACATTTTTTATTGCTTACAATGTTGACCCTAGCCTAGCTTTAATGCTTTTTCTATTATTTCAAAAATTTCACTCAGTAAATATTAATTTTAGCGTTCTTTAGACTATTCTTAACTATTAAAAATATTTACTCTCACCCAAACTCTTCTATGGCCAGCCCTGGTACCATGACGATTTAATTTCAAGCAGTATTTTGTAAAACAAATATATTTGTAAATGTTGTGCTCAAATCGAGCCTTTCAATACTATGAAACCATTTTAAGGTCAGTTTTTGAACTACCATTACCAGTAATGTATGGAGAGTTGTGCGGACGCACAGGGAGCACCTATCCTAGGAAGGAGACATCAAAAGAGCACTGTATGACGTTTTTGCACATTTCAGATTGGGTAGAGAAGTGATAAATAACTTTGAACATGGGTGCCAGGATAAGATAGTTAAGGCTCTGACCATTACTTCCTTTAAGTTTTGCCAACTAAATGCATAATGAAGAAAAAACAAGCAATTAAGCCTGTTCCATTCTGGACACAGGACGTGAAATAGCGCATTTTCATGTTATGTATCAGTACGTTTGTTAGCTTTCAATAAATATTTGTAAATTTTGGAAATGTTTATAAATTCAATTGTGTAATGCATATATCTGTAAAAAAAAATATTATAAAGACGCTTATATTTGAAAAAAATTATTTTCTCTAAATCTAACTACAAGTGGTTTGTATTACTGAAATAGGACTCATAATTGAAACATTCGAAATTGTAGTCATTTAATCGTCCAGTAACCCATCAATTGTTGCATAGCTCTGATACTTTCAATTAAACTCAGAACACAAGCTTACTATTTCATTTGATGAGTTTCTTAATAAATCTTTGGTGAAACTAATGTGCTGGCAGTATTTCCTAATCAAAATGAACAGGGTTATTGGAACGTACAAGGTGTCTATATTGCTTTATAAGCCCCTTAGAGCCCTGAAGCCCTGCTCTGAGAGGTTCTATCAAGAAATGGACTTTTGATGTACACTTGGCAGGCCAAGACCTACAAAATGATATATACATCAAGGGTCTAGGACTTATGGTTGTTGAGATATAGGCGCTCATTTAATATAGCTTATATAGCAAAAAACGGTACTTTACAAGCCTCCTTTTTACGGCCCTCGAGAGGTCAGGGGATCGCGAAATGGAAAAAGCTCATTTCTTTTGGCAGGCCAAGACCTGTAAAATGATGGTGCATACATCATGGGTCTAGGGACTTATGGTTGTTGAGATCTAGGGAGTGATGACGGACGGACAGACAGACAGACAAAATGGGGACAATAGAGCATTTTTTCAAAATGCTCTAAAAAATAGACTTGAATACAACAAAATATGAAACCTATGTTTATTACAATCAATGTCATCAAAAGCACAAAAGATTAAAGTGATGAACAAACTTTTTGTAATGTGAAAGGATTATGATTGCTTACAAAAATAATTTCTTTTTTGCCTTCTTCAGTTTTGCCTGTTTAAAACGAAAGTGATAAAAAAGATTAAAATAAATAGCTGCAAGCCAAGAACCATAGAAGAATAACATGTACATTGTACAGAATGAGTAATCTCTATTATTGCCTAATAAATGACTTCAATGTTCATGTCATTGGCTTTCTGGTAACCACAGACTCTTTCCATAAAAACATAAGTAAACTAGTGTTTTTTAACATTAAAATATCAGTAACAATGGTAAAAACAAAACTTGTCAAAGTTCATATAATATATATCAAACATTGCACACTGATTAAAAAAAAAATTCTGACTAGTTATTTCTAGAGGCTTCAAAAACAGTTAAATATGTGTATATATATATATATGTGTGGATAATGGGGATAGCCATCACAGGCTCTTAGTAGTGTTAATTTGTAGCTCCTTTGATTGAAAAACAATATTTAAGCTCTGATAAAGATAAATCCAGAATAAAAAATAATCTATATATGTATTAGCACATCAAGTTTATTTACAGGTATGTATAAATAGCAATCTGTCACATATATAAGGATCTTATTTAATCTTATAGGGTTATACAACAAATATTTTAACTAGGAAGTTACGTACGCTGGGCCAATGAATGTAGTGACGTCTACCCACTGAACTAACTAATAAGGTGGCACTACCCCTGTAATAATGTGTAACACATGGTCTTGTGCTTTCATGAGTTTCGCACCTGTGGCAATTATCAAATCTATTTGATCAACTTGCTAAGCTAAGTATAAGTATTTCCAGTCACTAATCGTCCAATGTCGATGTAATGTGAGGTTGGAATATTACATGTATTATGTTATATTATAGTATTGTCAAGTATTTTATTCACAAAACATTATACTGCTTAGGAATACTTATTGAGCCATATATTAAAGAAAGATCATTGTAATATTGCCATGTTTATAGGTTGATAATTAAGGTGGAAGTTTATTTCAATATATACAGTGGTATAATTAAAAATTTTGATGTAAAGCCACAATTATAAATTTACCATGATCATTCTGTATCCAGTTGTGATCTATGTAATAATTGACAGTACTTAAGGGCCTCTTTTTCTGTAAACTACTGGCACAATTATATGAACAAAAGGATCCAATGCGTTTCAAATCCCTGAAGTAAGGAAGTAAGAATACCTGCCATAAGTAGTTTTTGTAATGAAATTGTCAAATAAATGCAAGATTCATTTAAAAATGAGTTAAGATAGCTGATTCCAGATGTCACAATCTAGCCCTTGTTCTGAAAAGAATTATGTAAAAGTAAAATACATAAAGAATAAATGTTAATTGTTTTGTATCCTAAGTAGAAATATCTAGTAATTCAGCAAAAATGTTCTTTTCAAACATGGCTATTGTCAATATGGTAATCAATTTTCTATTTAAAATGTAGTGAAATAAAAAGCCTACATGTATTTAGTCTATGTGCACTAACTGCTAATTTATCATCTACGATAAATAAAGTCAAATTCAGCTTCTGGCATATATATCTGATCAAAGATTACCTCTTGTTTTAATAATTTATAAAGGTGTATAATTGCAACTCTCTTGCATTTTCATTATTTGCTGATTCCTCAACACTGCATACAGCAACACTATGGGTCTGTATTAGTAAAGAAAATAATGTGTAATATTTAGTTACATATGTGTGAAAGGTCTACAGTTAAGTTATCCTTTTATTTTTATTTTTTCAACTTCAAATTTGTGAGCAGAATAAGTGCTAAAATCCCCTTTAAAAATATACAATGTCTAAAATACATCAAAAGAAAGAAATCTCTATTCATCAAACAGTTAACAATAAACTTTCTACAAACAACATACTATCAGGTTCAAATTTAATTAAAAATAGATATAGGGTTCAGATGTCAAAGGTTTCATGGGAAACAAAAGAAAAACATCCCAGTGAAACAGAAGATGAGACATTATATTTCTTTCAAATATTTATTATAGGAACATGTACTTAAGAGAATGTAAAAAAACATCCTATATGGTGAAAATTACCTTTTATTTAATTTAGATTTTTAAATAAGAGAATAAAAATTCTAAATATGTTTAAAAATTCAAAACTTTTTAAAAAAATCTACCATTGTAAAAACAATAGTACAAACTTTATTTCAATTCTAAACATTTCTTACTTTAATAATGAGGAATAAAAAAATCTATTACTCTCTTGGGCTCCAGGTCAACTGTATTTTGATTAGGCAAAAAAATGGTTAAACTCAATACATGTACAAAAGCACTCACAAATTTTTATTTCGAATCCACGCTTTTATTTTAGAAAATTGAACTGGATATCACAAATATAAAAACTCAAATTCACTTTATAAGAATAAATATTTTTTTCTAAATATGATAATTGTGCTTGGGCCGCAAAATGCAGCTCAGGATAGGGAAAAAGTTAAAACATAAAATAAAACAAAAGTACATTGGTGAATTCCACCATAACTGACGTAACATTTGGAAAACTATTTAGCATTCTGACATTAAACAAACAAATTTTCTTTTAAATTAGAGACTTTTTTAAACCAGTTTTATTAAATATAAGTTTGAATTAATGTTTAATGAAAGGGTTTAGCAGTTTTATGTTAATTATTTCCAAGATAATATTACATAATATTTTCGTAACTGACATAACTTTTTTTTACCCAGTTTAAAAAAAAAGCCACATCATTACAGATTTTTCTCTGCCAATGACAAAATGAACAGCAAAATATTTTTCTATTTCTATTAAAACTTGTAGTTTTTGATCTTGCAGCATATTTGTAGTTTTAAATTTTAGTGTCTTCTGCTATAAATGTATGGCACCTCATGACTTAATTGGCTAACAATATTTTCAATGTCTTTTTCAAAAGAAGACTTTATTTCTTTTTTATACCGTGAAGACCATTTACAATGACACTTCTGAGCTTGATTTTTCCATTTAAATTCTGTCATCTGGCTTTCAACATATGTTTTAGTATCATTCATTTAAATAGCAGTTCAAGTACGGTCCACAAACAATAAAATCATTTGGTTTTTGCAAATCAGGCTGCAACTTCCTATTGACAGCATTTCAGAGTTTTCATGATATACACAGCAGCAAACTGTGTGATCTTTCTCAGATAATAGAACAATATGTTTAGAACTAAATGGGCAAACTTTGATTTACCTATTTTTAGATCAGGATATTTGTTTTTAAATTTCTTATAAACTTCCATAACGCTCATAGTTATAATTTTCTTTTGTATCTTTTATTTTTTATTTTTTTTTACCACAATTACATAGTCTTTAGATCTGGGCATCTAACGGGATATGGTATCAGCATTATAAAAACTGACAACTCTTTCTTCTAAGGCAGGTATATCAGCTTTTTTTTTTTTTTTTTTCATCAGCCACTGTTATTCCAAGCTTCTTTGCCAAGTTTTTCCCAACAACAGTTTTTTTTTCAAGGGCTTTTTGGAAGAGCTGATTTGACTTTTCTAATTGCTTTGCCAAGTGATTGTGGTGTTTTAAAAGCGTTGGTTGGTGTTTCTTTATTGCTGCAAAGAATATTTTGACCACTCAACTTCAATATTCTGGATTTTCTCATCCTTAGCTTACAGTTTTCTTTTTCAATCTTTTTTCTTCACAAAGTCGATTTTTTCTTGCGATGCTTTTTGTTGAATTCTATTCTTTTATCGACATTCTTGCAATTTTTCTGCTCCCAATTTGGCCCTGTACAATGTCATTCTTTCTGCTGCACTTTTAGGTGGCATAATAAATAATAAGAAAACTATGAAACACTCTAAGAAAAAAAAGATTCGTCAGGTACTCAAAATAAGTTGCATATCAGTTATGCTAGTTATGTTGGGCCAGTTACGTGAATTTCTATTTATCACATGAACCCTCAAGCTTTTAAGTTTTAGTTTTTGATTCAAGGAATAAAAATGTAAGAAAAAAATAATTTTAGAAAAATCTTTTGTGATTTGTTAACATACTTTAAACAAATAGCATAAAATGTGACTGACGCAACATTGAATATTTTTTCATTTCTATTATCACCCAAAATTTAATGTTTTTATTTTTAAAAAAGTATTTTTAATTGTAAAACACTAAAAAAACAAACCAAAGATAACTGGATTGTTTTATTTGTAGTAGTATTAAAAATTATTTCAGAAAAAAACTTTATATACCAAAATTAATGTGTTTTTTTTCAATCTAGGGGCACTTTCCAAATGGCTAACCCACAGACACACTAGCATAGATATTGAAATAAAAATTTCAAAATTTTGTGCATAGAACATTTTTTTATTTAAAAAAAAATTCAAACAGTAAAAAAAACAAAAAAAAATTTTTTTTTTTAAAGTTACATTTTTGGTGGAATTCACCATGTACATGTATAAGTTTTTTTTTAAAAATCATGCAATCTGAAAATATGTAAAAGTAACCAAGATAAAAAGATTAAAACGAAAATATTTACCCATGTTGGCGTTAGCATTTTCTTAAAATTATGTATCAAGGATATTTCACTAGGATGAAGCTGAAAAAAACAACATAAAATAGAATAATAAAAAAGAAATTAATTTTTAATTCTTCCTTATGAATTTTCAAGCCTATGGCTAATTTTTTTATTTGATTAACCTGAAAACTTCAAATAAATCCAATAAATTTACTACAGTGGTATATCAAGAAAAAAAAAATAGTTAATCTCTTGATTAAATAAGTAAATTAGTAAAATCTAAATTTCCTAAAATTCAGCATTAACTACATTTTATTTGTACAAAAATAGTTTAAATAAACATCAACAAAAATATTCCATTACAGGTTACATTAATAAATCATATCATCATCATCATTGCACGTCACCCATGGCAGGGTATGGGCCACAAACAACAGATCTTCAGAGTCCTCTGTCCTTTGCAATCCTCTCCAGCTGATTCTTTATTGTGGTCTTAGACACCTTCCACGTTTCTGCTCCATACAACAGGAATGATTAATATTGGTGTTAAAAGTTTAATCTTATTTCTCTTGAGATCCAAACATTCTTTAGCTACATGAAGGCTTCTCTTGCTTTGCCAATTCTTGATTTGACGTCTGCCTCTGTGTCACCCTGCTGATCAATAACGCTACCCAAGTAAACAAAGGACTGTACTTCTTCCAATTGGCTTCCATGCAAAGTGACAGGATTTGTGCTGGTCAAGTTTTTTTTTCAGATCTTGGTTTTGTCCTTGTTGATATTGAGACCAAGCTCCACTGTGGCTGACTCTTTGTTGATTTTCTCCTGCATCTGTTGTTGGCTGTGTAAAAGAAGAGCGAGATCATCTGCGAAGTCTAGGTCATCGAGCTACTCAATAATTCCTACTGGATTTCATTCCTTCGTTCTCTGGTATATTTCTTCATGATCCAGACAATTGCAAGAAGGAAAAGGAACGGTGATAACAAGCAGCTGTGTCTCACTACAGTTCACACCTGGAAACTGTTTGTGAGCTGCCCTCCATGGATTGCTCTGAAGGACATACCATCATAAGGGTTCTTAATAATGTTTACTAGCTTTGGAGGGATTCTATAGTGCAGAAGGAGATTCCAGAGGATCTCTCTGTCAATATTTCCTAACACCTTCTCCACAAAGTTGACAAACAATGGTAAGGTTGACTCCAGGAACTGCTCAACTATGATGCGAAAGGTTGCGATCTGATCCCTACACAATCTTTTTTCCAGAAGCCTGCATACTCTTCTCGCAGGTGTGGGTCGACTTAGTCTTTCCTCACCAAGAGAATCCTGTCAAAAAACTTGTCCGGTACAGATAGTAATGTGATATTAATAAATATATTTATTACAATTTTTAAATTTAGGCATTTTTTTTTACCTTTTTCTTTCCAGAATTTTTTAGAGCGTTTAAATGATCCCACTGAACATAGAATGCATTTACAGCTGTAACAACTACAAGAACTTTTAATCTGAAATAAAAAAAGATCATACTTTTTTTTAATGCTGAAACTGGTTCAACAGTAAACATAATGTTAAAGTGAGGATCAAAAAGAGCATAAATCTATGACTGTGCTTAACCAGTACAATTTGGGAAATCAATTATTGTGTAGAGTATTATGATTTCACTCACCTAAGCAGTCTTAGTCAGATTATTAACATGTTACCGTAGCTGTCTTGATCAGATTTTTACAATGGTGCTATGACAGTCTTAGATCATTATGATCTCAACATAAATGATTAGAGTTTATAATCTTTTGTCAAGATGAAAGTCCATAGTAATTCTTAAGATTTTCTATATGGTCAAACCAAAATTCCATAGCTATAATTTCTATGTCCATTAGTAATGTTGATCTTTACTGGTCAGAGATAAACATTTAAATTTTCTTAATAGTTATTTTTAAAAAAAAAATGTGAAAAAGAAAATACAAATAACTCTGTTGCAATCAATATGAACCACATTTTTTTTCTTAATTTTTTCAAAGGATTAGATTTAAAAATAAAGTTCTGATGATATGCATGTGTTTTAATTAATTTTTTTATAGTAATTGTAATAATTTTCATCCTTTGGTATTTTCTTCCATTAATTTTCCTGATGGCAACAAAGGCTGATTGCTAAGATGTTTCATTTTTATAGTTGGTACATGACACATTGGACTAATATTAGGACAAATTTGTAGTGCCTTTAAAGCTGAGAATAATCAGACAGTATGGAGGCTATAGCCTATGTTTTACATGAGACAAGGGAGGGAAAAAAAAGTTGCATTTCTAGATCTACAATACAATCACTTTCTTTGTAAATTCTGGACTCTGGAAAATGATTCTGTTTGGTAAAAAAAAAAATTCTAATAACATTTTGGTATTGTAGCATGTGAAACATTTGAATTATTTTAACTTTACTAGTGGGGTGTTGTCAGTGCCATTCCAAGGGTTTAGGGCCCTGGGAAAAGGTACCTGTATGCCCCCCCCTGTTATTTTATATAAAACATATATAACTTATTCACACCACCCTGCTTAAAATTATAGACGATCCTTGTACAACAATAAAAGTGACACATAAGTTAAATAAAAACAACTAGAAAATTAGTATGCAATAGCTATATGGAAAAGACTTAAAGATGATCTACCCAAGAACTATATCACTCAAGACATCCAAACATCAACAATGACTTTCTATAAGAAGAACTGAATTAATTAGTTTACCTTAGTTTTACAATTTATTCCACTAATAACTTAAAACAGGATCGTCATTGGTATGTTGGGATGGGATACAAAAAAAAAATAAGGCTTTATGATAAGTGATCTGCCCAAGACGCAGTTCAAAGAGACTCTCCCCTTCCCAGTTTACATTAATTTTATCAGCAATTTTTCTTCCTTTCCTTAGAAAAGAGAAACAAATCGCAAAATGTTTTGTTGCAAACGCCAGGATACAAATATGTGTTGAAATATTTAAGTACTGGTATGCAGAGCATGTCCATATCTGGCATACATTTTCAAGCTCCATAGTTTTTCATTAGTCAAGGCCAATTTTTTTCAGTCGGGTTTTTCATAGCATGGAATTTAGATTTATGAATCCCAAAGGTTTTCCAGATTTCGACAGGGCTTACAAACCCTGTAAAATAGTCTTGGATGGCCATAATGCCACAACAGTGGTCTTTCAACTTTTAATTAGTTTTGTTTTAAAGAATTCCAGGAAGCATCTGTCTTGAAAGTATAATCTCTTAAACAAAATAATTTAATAATTGATAAATTAAAGACAATTTGTACAATTTTTTTTGGACAATATCTCCCAAAAAGTGGTAAACAAATATATATTAATAATTATATATAAATGTATTTTATACATTTAAGTGATTACTAACCCTAAAGCTTGAGCCTGATTTCTTATTTCTTTTAAAAGAACTCCAACACAGTCAGCAGAGAACTTAATGCGTGTCTTTCCCTTAAAAAAGAATAAGTAATTTTTTAAGATGAATTTTTTCAATGTACTGATATATGTTTAATTTTGACTTGTAAATCTAGTATGGTACATACAAAGTGAATAATTTCTTCTAATGGTGTCCCCACTTCTGCTTTCTCTCTCTTAGTCCAAATGTATTCAGATGTTGTCTAGAAAGGCAAAAAATAGAAAGAGACTTACTGTGCGTTTAAATTCTCCTGAAGAGCATAGTATGTGATGTTTTGCACGTTGGCTAGCATAATAAATATCTTAAGTAAGCATCCAGTGCTATTAAATTTACAGATTATGACAACAACTTACTTTCATATTTTTAAATATACCCTTGTTTTGATTCAAAAAATGACTGAGCCAGTCAGCACCATCAGTGGGTAAATCATATCGACCTGCTTTGTAAGTTGATTCTGTAACTTCTTTATACCATCCTCTAGCCCAATACCCAGCTGTAAATAAGTTTGTTGCATCTCAAGATTATTATGTAATATAAATTTATATAACATATTTAAAACAATAAAAGCACAGTAATAGCACTGAAAATTTATACCCTATATGGAATTTTAAAAAATGAATATCTACACACAGAAAAACTTTGAAAAAAAAAAGGATAGAGGCAACAGTGACAGTTATTTGTACAACACTATATTCCTGTAAACAAAATTCTCAAAACGTAATTTTGCTTTCCTATAATTAAATAAAAAACTTGACTTCAATTCTTGAATTTAATAAATGAAATATTTATCTGTATAATTGATAATTAGAGAAAAAATTCACCCCAAGGAACATTAAGAATAAGCCATCCATCTCTATGAAAATGTTGCATGGTGTGGAGCATGACACAGTTTTTACCAGATCCTTTGCGCCCATCTAAACAAGGTTAAGTTTTTTTTTTTAATGTGCTTATTTAATAATGTCATCAAATTCAAAATAGTCTTATCTAATTAAGCATACTAATTAATAATTTATAGAACAAAAAGGATACATAGCAGAAATCGTGTTGTAGGATGATTCAACATTTGTATTTCTAATATAATCATTGAGCTCCAAAGCTGGCTTTCGCACCATCATTCCATATTCATTGAAAGTTTTCATCTGAATTTACAAGTGAGAGATAATAGATTTTAATACTACGAATAGTGTAAATGGGATATAAATTTTAGTGAAGAAAAAATGCCTTCTTCAACATTTTTATCATGGTGATTCAATTCCGATACTTCCCTAAAACATTGATTCTTGATTCCGATTCCTGACATAGTTTCATAATTAAAATAGTCACAAAAAAACTAATATTTAATTTTAGCTTCTTTTCATTAAAGACCAGTTTTGTAACTATACATTTTGGTTTTTAATATTCAATTATAGATAAAGATTTTGTTACAAAGAAAGGAAAACAAATGGGTAAAATTAATCATAAATAAATTTACAGATAAATTTTAATATGATTTTGAAAGTTTTAGACTTAGTGGTTTGATGATATCAAGTGAGGAAGAATTAAATATTTAGCCTATCACATTCAGTGAAGAAATTATCAGTAATTAATGTAAGCAGATACACTCAAAGACATTTACACACACACACACACACTCAACTATTAACATAAGATAATCACTGACATATACAAGCATCTAGTGCAATGAGATACAGGCAGATTCACAGACAAGTAAATCTATTAACAGGAGAAAAATACACTTTCACTGAGAGATAGTTACACACATCTAATAACAAGAGATATAGCCAAATTATCACAGGTGACATAATTAATTTCACCAATAACACTAACAACTGATATCATGCGGAGATCACCATGTATAATAATGACATCACATGACAAAATAGCACATGTGTGCATGCATATAATTAGTAATGCTGATCACCAGAATCTGTGGGGATGTTGTTAGCTCAAAGCTGATTCATCTTAATGTCATGTGATGAAGCCGCTTTTGTACCTTTTGGTATAATGCTGTGCACTGATGACAATTTATGTCATAATATGTATTTCAATAAATGTATTAATGTCATAATAAACTAGCTTTGGATGTAATGATACTACTACACCACAAAGTACTCAGGTGACATCATACATTTAACCATTAGGACAAAATATGACCTTATACAGATAACTGTACTTGAATATAAATGATGTCATGAGACAAAATACCATATATTTAATAAGCATATGAATGATAACGCTGATCACCAGACACTGTGGGATGTTGGTGGCCCAAAGCAAGATACCTCTCTAAAATGCTGATGTCAGTAGACAAAGTAATCTTGTACTGCTTGGTGTCTTGTTGTGCACTGATGTTGTTTCTCAAGCCATAATGTGTGTGTCAATAAATGTACTGATGTTTTACTAAACTAGTGGATGTAATGATGCTAGTGCACCACAATGTCCATGAGTGACCCCACACATTTCACAGATGACATATATAAATGACATCATGGATTGATTTGAGCAGAAGATTAGGTTCAAAATCTTATACCAGCAATTAATATAGATTCTTTAAATTCTCAATTCTGATGAATCGTTCCAAGTGATTTTAGTAAAACATTTTATTTTCCTCACCTCTTAATGTAAGTTATAAATTGAGTCCAAAGGTTTAAAAAAATTGAAGTGACAAAATAAATTACTCAGCTGGAAACTTAAATAAAATAAAGAAACTTCCAAGTGAATAACATCACTACAATATTTTGTTTAACATTGTTAAAAAATTCATTTTAAAATTAAAAAAAACAATGCTAACTGAAATAACAGTTTCAATATATAGGCCTACTAAGTTCTATACTTATATTTAAATCCCTATTGTTTATGTGTAAAAGATTACTTCGTTTCACTGAGTTTCAATAAGTCCTTTAATTTTTTGGAACATTTTCTCAGGGGTTAGGTGAGATATGGCTGTAATTGAAACAATCTGCAGAATAGTGGATTTGAGGAGAAACAGGGAATAGAAGATTGGTATACTATTGTATATGAAGAAAATAATAATGTGGACCAGCATATTCAAGTATAACAAACACAATAACATTCCAGCAGTAATAAACACAGTCTAACTAACTAGTCAAAGCAACACAATCAAACTTTATTTTAAATCAGTTTTATAATGCTGTTTAAATGTAACAAAATAATTTGTTTCAACTAATAGAGGAAATGTAATAATGAAAACCCAAAAAGCGGTGTACTTTTGAAAAAAAAAAAAACAAAAAACATACCAATCGTAAATGGCAAGGAGCAATACAGTTTTTTTAGTAGCCCCTCTATTTCTTCTTGAGGAATATTGTAATAAAGACCAACATGGTCAAGTGTGTGCTGTCTCTAGAAATAAAAAAATGGCAACAGTAATTTACAATACTAAAAATATTAATAAACTAAAAACTCCTTATTTTATCATTTTATTATTCATTACTATACTTATACCAAGGTTCTATAGATTAATAAATTAACTCAAAACTTATTCTAAGTACCCGTAACAACTGTTTATGGAAAAGATTAACTGTTATACTTTATTGGCAAAGATTTGTCAAATGATGTTTTATCATTTTTACAAAGTCAAGTGCAGGGGAAATAGTAATGAATAATAAATTTCATGAATGAATATTAAATAGAATTAAAAATTATATAACGTGTTAGACAAGGAAAAAAACAAACATAATATTTTAACTTTTTTTTCTGTATATTTTTTTTTTTTTAAATTACTATTTATTTTCACTTACAGGATCACATTCATGTGTTCTGTAGGCTAAACTGACTTTTTCAGGTTGAGCCTGGACAGATGTACTTAAGCTTCCGTTGAGAACACTTTTTAATATCTAAAGGCAAAAAACAAATTATGCAAATACTATTTTTTAAAAGCTTGCAAATTTAAGGATTTAATTTATTTTCATGGGGTTACCATATGTTGATAATTTTTACTAACAATTTGTACTTTTTTTTTACTTTAAAATAAATTATTCATACATAGTCATGGCATAGATATGAAAACTTTCAGAATAAAATATAGGGGATTTGTAAGTTTTATAACAAATCAAAATGATGTAGATTAGAGTTAGAGAAGGATAAATTGATGCATCTTTTTTCATCTCCCCCTCCCTCAGCTGTGTTCCTAGTACTAGTTTAGAAAATATGAATGATCATCATAACTAACACTAAGAGTAAGTCTACCAAGACAAAGGTTGACATCAAAAACCAAGCTAAAGCCTCAAATATGTCAAATTTAAATGTTATGAGGCTTCAGCTATCATATGAGGTGGGTACTTCAATGAGAAAATTCAAAACATTAATATAAAATTTTAATAAGCTTTCAATTAGATAGAGCTGGATGCAAGCTTTCCAATGATACCACACTTAGTATTCTATGTCTTTTACAACAGAAGTTATGATTTTTTTTTTCAGGTCTAAAAAGCGGATCACTTTTACATAAGGAATATAAAACAAGCAATTTAAGTCTTTTTCCGTTTCGGACAAAGGACATTTTAGAGCATTTTCGCCGAACGAAATCCGTATTTTTTTTCCGTGTTTTGATAAATAGAGAGGGAAGTAATCATGTTGAATAACTGTTACAAAAATAAATATTGATTACGCCCCTTTGATTAGCTTTTATTATTTATATTTAAAATATAAGCAAAAACGGTACCTAGGAAAGTCTTTTTTTTCGGGCCTCAGAGGTCCTATCGCGAAATGGACTTTTGATGTACACTTGGCAGGCCAAGACCTAAAAAATGATATATACATTATGGGTCTAGGACTTATGGTTGCTGAGATCTAGGGCGCTCCTATGTTAATATAGCTTATATAGTAAAAAACGGTACTTTACAAGTTCTCCCTATTTACGGCCCTCAGAGGTCAGATCGCGAAACGGACAAAAGTCATTTCTTGGCAGGCCAAGACCTACAAAATGATATATACATCATGGGTCTAGGACTTATGGTTGCTGAGATCTAGGCTGATGACGGACAGACAGACAGACAGACAAAACAGGGACAATAGAGCATTTTTTTTCAAAAATGCTCTAAAAACCTGTGACCAAAAACTCAATGTGTTGCATAGTTTTTTTAACTATTGAATGTATATACCTCAAATTTCCAACATAAATACTTTGATGTGTTGTGCTTATTGTCGAGTATTAATAAACTAGCCTAAACGTTTTAAAACAATAATATTTTTTATTTAGAATTTGAAGGCCAACATGAACATTTTTATACTAAAAAAATTTTAACTTTTAAACTACTAAAGCTATACGCCTCAAATTTTCAATTTAGATACTTCATTGAATGGTTATTAATGTGTCTTAAAATAGTAAGCCTTCAGATAAAAATGATAATTTTTTTTTTTTAATTTGATGGTCAAGATTAAGATTTTTATGCTAAAACTTTTTTTTTAACTTTTGAACCATTAAAGATAGAAGCCATTTAGATACTTTAATGAATGATGATAATATTTCAATTATTTGCCTTATTAAGATCTACACAAATGTAGAAGTATTCTGTCACTATTGATAATGATAATTTTAGATAATTATAGTTCATACTCATAGACATGACATACTGTGACATAGTCTATTTCTATAGATACTGCACATAACTTAAGATTACCGTTAAGCATTGGTAAATAAAAAATGTTAATAAAAATGGAAAGGAAACAGATGAAATTGCATATCTCAAAGAATTCGTTGTGTATATTGCATACCTAATACAAATTCCGCTTTAAATTTAAACTTATACGCCCTTGAAATAATATTCCTTAGCACGGTGGAATCCATGTTGTTGAAATATCTATTCAAACATGCCAACTTTTATTTACTAGATTTTTTTTTTTCAATAACTAAATAATGAAAAAATCATAATGTTACCAAATCATAAGACTTATAATGCTCTCATTACTACTTTAATAATAAAGCCTTAAAAGAATTGATGGACGAAAATTATGTGTAATGCCAAGATAAGTAATAAACTAAATCAACATTTTAATGCATTGATAAATGTTTTATAGTGACCTGATCCGCTCTCTGCTAAAAAAGAATTTACTAAATTGGCAACTATAGTTTATTTACATTTCGGTTATAAGATTTTATAACGCCCCCCCCCCCCATCGTCCCCGTCCCCAAACAATGATGTGTCTTCAAAATTGCATTTTAGATGGGAAAAATAGACACTTTGTAAACTGCTACTCCCGAGGATTTCAATGTCTGTGAACAAAATATGTAATCAAATATAGAAAAAATGAAGAAAAAATGCCTTTTTTGTACAAATGTACAAGAAAATGTGTTTTATTGAAAATTTCAAACAAATTTTAAGAGAGAAAACAAAGGACAAAAAAAAATGCATTGGGATTTTTTCCTAATCAAAAGGGAGGGGGAAAATTGGCAACAACAAGAAAAAAATAAAGTTAGTAAAGTTCTATGAGATAGGCTCCTTGACGTCTGGGATAAATCCCTCCACACGTCAATCAACGTCCATTGAATGAAAAGAGGTGGGGTCAAATGACCAAGTGTCGGAACGTCCAGCTGGTGTAGACGGACACCATCTGTGCGAAGGGACAGAAACGGTGGGGCGAGACAAAGACTTATTCTACAGAGATGAGTCAATATATCATAATACCCTCTGCGCTCATTCACTTCTATAGTAACGGCTTTAAGAAATAATGAACTATGAAATGGACAAGACAAACATCAGAGTGATGTTTTATTTCTCCTCATAAATCCATATCCAATCCAACAGAAGTAAAATGTTAGACCAAACTCAAGGCATAGTTTTCACTAAGGGACTTTTTTTTCGCTATACCCAGAGAAACAAAGACCACAGTTTAAAAACCGCTGAATGAACTTTAAGCAATGGCTTGTCTTGTAACGCTGTCATAACTGACTGTCAGCTTGTTTGAGAAGGGTTCAAACATCCAGCTCTACTTCCTTAACATGTTGGCTTTCCGGTATTCTACTAAATCGTTCCAGGTCTATTGTTTTCCATGTGTCAAGTGCCCAACCGTTCAATTTCGTCTTTTGCTATTCAGATTTATTTAAATATATCACCGCCACTGTGAGCTATAACCTCTTTTGCCAGTAAAAAGCATGGGCTTTGCATTTTCATCAAGTCCGTTTCCATATGCACAATTAATTCCCAATTCCCTGTGCTATGAAGAAGCATGCCCCCCCCCCTCAATCCCCGTACAAAATTTAAAAAATATATGAATGGGTTGAAAATCTTTTACTTACAAGTACAGATTGTATAAAAATAATAACCCCCAACCCCTTGAACTTCATAGGTACTGGACAAAATGTATCAACTGTAATGTTCCAATAAGTTCCCTCTAATTTTCCTAAGCTGCGTGCGGCTTAATATATTAGGCTACATGTGCCCAACGTGTGAAGGGAATTTTAATACGTATGCTCAACTGAACGGCATATAGCAGGAGTGGCAACGTATGAGGTCGCTGAGAGCAGCATTCAGGTTTTTGTATTGTTATAATTACCCCCCCCCCCATCCCACGGGTGGTCTGTGTATAAAAGGCACGTGATGTGATTCATGGGACACTCAAAGTAACAGTCAGTAACAGAGCGGTCAGTCACACACAGAGGACACACAGTGAGACGAATACCGGAAAAAGACAAACACAGACCAATAGAGGACACAAAGACCAGATGAGTGCAAGAACAGTTTAAGGGCTGGTCGCTGGAGAACGCCAAATCTCTTGTTGCAGCGAGTTCGTTAATAACACGTCGCCTTAACACGTATAACTCGTGCAACTGGGTCAGTTGTACGCAAAATAGACTCTGGTTTCGCTTGGACTATTATGACTTGCACATTGTAGACTATGAATAAATCTTATATTATTCAACTAACGAACCCACGTGTCCTTGAGTTATAGAGTGTAAGTCGTAACCGTATATGTTAAAAGGAGCCAACCTATAAAGTATGATTTTGTCTCAAATCGCCTGACACCTATGTCAATGAAAATAATCACCTAAATATCTGGCCCAGCAGCGTACTAGTTAAATAAAAGCCACATCAAGGTTTACAAATAACTGTGTATTTTTTTTTATAAAAATTCACTTATGAAAAAACATTGCATATAATGAAAACCCTTTTTCAATTCTTTCGAAACTGGGGGAAAATTTGTTTAAACCGATTGGTCAACTGTGAAAGATATTCTGACTTCACGTGATTTATTGCTGAGTACAAATATTCACAGTGAGACGGATGGCCGAGTGGTGTAGATACTCGACTGTCAACCCCAGAGCAGGCCCGTAGCGGGCGGGGGGAGTGGGCCGCCCCCCCTGTGCGTTTTGTCTGCCCCCCTGCTTATTTGTTCTACTTAGTAAAATGTATTACCTGCCCCCCCCCCCCCGCTATTGCCTGGCCCCTGCTGTAGAATGCCTGGCCCTGCTGTAGAATTTTCACGCTACGGGGCTGCCTGAGAGTCATGGGTTTCGATCCTCGGTGAGAACCATGGAATTTTTGCAGGTGTTACGTGGTTCAAAGTCGTCTCACAAGTCCACTCAGCCTGACTTAAGTTGGGGAAGTGGGGCTGGGCGTTGTGCTAACCACACAATCCCTACATATGCCGAGGTTATAGAAACAGATGAATTCTACACTTCTTCTGCCCCGATGGCCCAATAGGAATAAGGGGACTTTACTTTTTACAAAGATTCACGGCGAAAATTGACATTATACGACAGGCAAATGTGTATTAGTGTAAATGTTTAGATTCTGGCGCCAGTTTCCGAAATTCCTTTATAAAAGATAATTTATGATGAATTAGTATTGTCCGATCATCTATCATCTCAAAGAGCTTAAATCCACATTGAACAATATCGCAAACGCAGTGACTCCGGCACCAGCCAAAACCATTATATTAGGGTATAAGGAACATGGCATATATAAATTTTTGTTTTTTTTTCAGAATTTTTTTTTCAGGATTAGGACTAGGGTCAGGGTTAGGGATAGGGTTAGGAATAGGTTTAGGGATAGGGTTAGGATTAGGGTGTGGAATCAATATTATCTATGGCTGGTACCCGAAGTAAAAAAAATACGGGTTTGGTCGGACCGAACCGTAGCCACTGCCTATCGCAAATTAGGGCTCGTCCATTAGTTACGTCAACACATTTTCGCACTCTTTAGACCCCCTCCATTTGACAACAAGTGTCATACTTTCGGAATGCAGAAACCAGTGTTAAAGCCAGAGGGTTAGCAAAAAAAAAAAAAAAAAAAGCAAAAATTACATTTATATGCTAAGTATTCTTTGTAATGATATTTCATTTGAAATAAATTCAGTTTACATTTAGGCCTGTCTGTAACTATCACTTTGCCAGATGGTTTTAAGATGTCAGAAACCATTAAAAAAGTTAAAATTTTAAGACCAATTGCCTTTGATTATACATCTGGACTGTTGACATGAACTAATACATATTATCTGTAAACGTCGTAACATAAGAGGCAACTACCGTGCTTCACCTCAATGGGCTGGATAAATCTGACGGCGTAGTTCACCAAGGCTGCTCTACAGGCCCGTAGCCAGGTCAAAATCAGCAGGGGGGCACCAATACCCAGCAAGGGGGGCACCTTTACTTTTTCTTTATTTTTTCCTCTTTTCTTCTTTTTTTTTTAGCGGGGGGCACTCCACCAGGCCCGTAGCTAGGTCAAAGTAAGCAGGGGGCACCAATACCCAGCAAGGGGGTGCCTTCTCATTTTAGTTACTTTTTTTCCCTTTCTTTCATCTTTTATAAGCGGGGGGGGGGGCACGGCCCCCCAGTGCACCCCTTGGCTACGGGGCTGCTGCTCAAAGCTATGCCCGTATGCGCGCGCTTGTCGAGTTGTATGTGCGCGTACATCTTAGAGGGTACACTGATCAACACTAGAGTCAACAACTAGTAGCGTAGAAAGGGTTGAGCGGGCGCCGAACTAAGACGGTTCTGTGTAATGTTTTTGCCACTTCATATTGGGGGAAGGGCGCTTTCAAAATAACTCGCACAGCTAAGGCTCTGACAGCCAGTTTTCTTTGAAAAATAGCAAAGTTAAGAATAATATGTCTGAGTATGTAGACAACTGAATAATGTTTAGTTCCAGAGAGTGGTTAGCTTTGAAGAAAAAGAACAGTGCATTATAATGATAATTACTACTATACTCAAAAGCTTCGTTTTCGCCGTCTTCGGACTGATCACAAAAAGAAAAGACATAACAAAAGTGCCAGATTTTAACAAAAGTTTATTAAATACACAATAGGTAAATAAAAAAACTTATTTTAATAAATCTTAAAAACAAAATTTAAGATAATTAGTATTATAATAGCTTTTTAAAACGAATGTATTAGTTAATCACTGTGCAGCAGCACGATCTCAGAACCATTTCTAAAAATAGCGACTTATTCGAAAGGGTGCATTCAATTTAACATGCGATCATTAACACCCGTTTCTTTCAATATATATTTGAAAAATATGATGCGACTGAATATTAAGATATAGGTATTTTATACAAGTATTGAAATCTAAAATTTCTAAAATTTTGTCTCTAACGACGTATACTGATTTATTATCCTTTCGAGGTCGTTGTGACAAAAAACGCAGTCGCCATCTTGCGACTATATGGCGTAGATTGTTATGTCTCTTCTCTTGTGTGTGTTTACATAGGATATTTTTGCATTTTAGCTGTTTGTGTGATCATCGATCATGTTTATTCATAAATTAAGATATACTGAAACAGTATAAGTAAAATCTTATATATTTTCAAATTATATTGTAATAAACATACGTTTAATTTCCGGGTTTTTCTTTTGGAATTAATAGCCCAATTCTTTAGTGTATATAGGTTACAAGAACAATTGCTAAAATCAAAAATGAATGTGGCTAAAGGAAAAGAACATTTAAATCTTGTTAGCGTTCGACCTGAAGGCTTGGGTTTTATTATATTTATCTTTATTAACAGATTATTACTTATTTGGTGTTTTGTCATGCTAGATTATTTTGTGTTTGCTAACATGTACAATTAACCAACAGATAGATTGAAATTGTAAATGAAAAGTTAAGAATTAAAATGTATTTGAATGATGTGAATAGGCGAATATTAATGATACACTAAGTGTGTTTAATTTGAACAAAAATCATTTCTAACTTAAAAGTCTTAAATCTCTCTATATTTATACATAATATTATTATACATAATAAAAACAAAAGGTAGTGTCATAACGTAAGTCAAATTAGTTCTGTTAAGACCAGTTAAGTGACATTTAGTATCATTTACTTTTTAATAATGAATACAATACTTAGACGAATTAGTTACATAGTCCCAAATATAAGTAATGCACTAAGACAATAATTTTGTTAACTTTGCCTTTGATACTATTTCAAATAAAAAATTAACATAAACATTACATACTCACTGTATTACTGACAATACTGTGTCTATAGTACATGAAATATAACTTTAAGGAGAGCAGCAAATTAGAAATACAACAAATTATAACTCAGTTTATCACCTTATACATTTTTGAATGCTTTTACTTTTAAAATGCTCCAAAATTATGCATATTTTGATTAACATTATAGGCCCTACCATAAATTACATAAAAAAATGTAAATAGCACATTTTAAAAATTGTGAGCATATGTCCACGTATATTTAGTCAATTATAAAAAAATATAACACAGTTTTAAAATGTATTTTTTAAATTTAGAGACTGACTCATTGTATGGTAAAATATGAAGTGAAAAGTATGAGTTGACTTTGATCATTGAGGCTTTCATGAAAGACATGAGTCAAGATGGTATAACACAGCCATCCATATATAATTCTCCTAATGGTGTAGGCAAGGATGAATTCTGTATTGGGAGTTCCAGTATTGATAATGGTGGATTAAAATTAACAATATCTTGCTCGTAAAAGAAACTATGAAGAATGTACAAGACCATTCCATTGGAACCAACTAGAGCATCCAAAAGAAAAATCAAGCCCTTAGTGACAAAGAACACCCTTCAATTATGGAAAAGCAGGTAACAGTTTATCATGATTTTTTGACAGACTAGTCATGGTGCTGACAGTATATGTATTTATATAATATAACTGTAATTGGAAATGCATTCTTTCTGTTGGTCTTTTATATGTAAAGTGACATAAGATAACTTAAACCCTCCAATTTGATATCAGCTGATAAGTCCTGCTTCTGTGTTGTGATGGTACACTGATGGTTAACCATATCCAGTCGCTAATAAAATCACCATATTAAAAGTGCAGATATGTTTAATAGAGATTAAACAATAAGGGGTAGACAACTAACCACAGTTATTCTTCAGTTTCTGTCATTTTCCTTGTTTAAACAGTAAATTATGCTGATTATTGTGGATTTAGATGTCAAGTTCTTTTTTACGGATAGTTTAGTAGTACTCTCTATAGCTAGTGTCAACAAGCAATTTTTGAATGGTTTTCAATTGAAAAAACTGCAGAACAATATGACTTAATTCACATTTGAAAATAGCAGTGATGATAGATTGTACTTTTATATAGAAAATTATATTTTACAAATATTTCTTAGGTGTTTTAGACCTGTTATATAAGTTAACCAAAATATTTGGAGGATGAAGAGACAATGACAAGTTCTTATAAATTTAATAACTTAAATATATTATTTACTTTCATTACATTTTAGTTGAAAACAAATTAAATGTCATAATCTTATCTTTGTGTTAGTATACCTGTAGATTTTTGTTTTTGAGTGATGAAGGAAAAACATTAATTAAAAAAAATTCAAACCCAAACATTTTATAACTACTTATATTCTGATGAAAACAACTAATTCTTCAACTTTCACATTATATTTTGTTAAAAGAACACAACTATATATCTGGTGAGGAATTAAAAGCTGAGAGTAAAGTTATTAAATAAAGGTTTTTGAATATATTTCCAATAGTCTTTTACATTTAGAAATGTATATCTAATTTTCCAAAAAGGCTTCCAGATTAGAAATTTGCACTCCACAGTTGGAGGGTTAAAACATAATGTCCTCATTTATTTTGTTAACATTAGAAACATACATAGCTTCACAGTTGGAAGGTTAAAACATAATAAGTCTTCATCTGTTTTTGTTAACATTAGAAACTTACTTAGTGCTTTCGGTAAATGATTTACTGCAAATATTGTTATCAAAATAAGAGCCCAAAAGAATTAAACTAAACAAAATACAATTTATACATGTTTATTAGTTTTACAAAGAAATGGATATTACTGTTAATTTGTTTTTCAAATTTATTTATCACAGTACTAGTAAAAAAAAACCAGTTCTTGGCACAGATTTGGTCCCAGGGAATATAGTCACTCTTGCTATAAATATTCCTTACATTAAGTTTATTCCAGAATTACGTAAAGCATCAATATATGACACATCAAACTATTGCGGTGTAGTGTCTATAAATATTTACTTTTTTACCAAAGGACCTTGTTGTGGTAAAATACATATTTATATTTTGAGTACCGCAGATTTATTTAATTGAAAGTAGAACGGCTTACATAGCAGGCTTGCGGAGCCGAGGGAGCCGGGAGCCGCTACTTTTTGCTGGAGCCGGAGCCAAAAAATCTGGCGGCTCCACGGCTCCCAAATGGTTTTTTTTTTACAGCAGATTTTTTCAGCTTTAAAATTACAAATTTGTTTGATTGTTTGCCTCCTACAATTTGTAATAGACTAAAAACAAAATGGTAGCTTTCTGTATTTAACAATTTTATTATAAACAGAATATCTGAAACAGCAGATACATTTATAAGGCTGTGGCTATTCGGACCCGGGTCCCAATAAAATTCGGTGTTATTCGGACCCTGGCAAATTATGCACTAAGCTTAGCTATATTTAAACTTTATTAAGACGGAACCCGAAAAAATAATAATACAGAGTCCGTTTAGTGAAACCCTAGACACTGAGTAACGATTAAATCATACAATTCAAACAATTATAAAAAAATAAACAAAAAACAATAATAAGGTTGAGTGTATAGCTAAGCTAAGTAGCACATATTTGCCACGGGTCCGAATAAAAATCGGAGTTTATTGGTCCGGGTCTGTGGCCCGTAGCCAGAGAGGGGGCTAGAGGGCTGACTGCCCATCCATTCATGGCCTGAGTCCCTCCACCCGTAAATGATTTGAGCTTTTTGACAAGAATTTTAATAATAACGGCTATAGAAACATCATCATTTTGTTCAATTTTGTTTTAAGGGCCCGGACTGAGCTGGCCAATCAACTTTTGAAAATAGTTAATAGTCTTAGGACCCATTTCACCCACTGCCCAGGGACCGAAATGTCTGGGCATCGGTGGGCCCTTTTTGTAACCTTCTGTAATATATTTTTTGTATATTGATATCTTCTTGAGGACTGTACCTGGCAACTATTTAAGTTAATAAAATAATATTGACTTCTGACTTCACTTTTATACATATGTATAATAAAATAATAAAGTGCAAACTCCGGGATTTCCTGAGTGATAGTTATTTATTTTGCAAATTTACTTTTTAGCAGAATTAATTTTATTTTAAATTGAATAATTGCGACTGGTCCAATTTATTTGTTGATAGATCTGTTCTTTGTTTTCAATATTTTATAAGAAAATATCACACAAATAGCTAAGCTATATTCGTGCATCTTTGTCGTTCTTCCCGGGTTGTACGTTTAACCCAACAGTAAAATGATATAAATCAGGTATCTATTGTGTAGCAGAACAAATGGTCAATATATTTATAACAGGAATCAGAAATTGCTCAGCCTCAATAAATTTTTTGTCATTAAAACTCTTTACTATTTAAATTATTTTTAACAAAACTGCAACATGCATGCACTATTGAAACGTAGTTAAAATTATATATTTCTAATTAATAGCTAAACAATCGGTACTAAAATGCACCATTCCAGATATGGAACTGCAAAAAATTTCTGGGGAAGGGACTCACTGAGGTCCCCCCTAAAACCCCTCCTCTCCCTGGTTCGCAAGCTTTCGGCGCTTCGCACCTCCATCTTCGCCCCCCTCTACCAAACATTTCTTCTACCCCACCAGGGGCGGAATTATGGGAGAGGGGCCGGGGGGCATATCCCCACCTCCCGGGGTTATCGCAAGTTTAGGTAATGCATCATTAAAATTATCGAAATATTTTTTGTTCAAAGACCACCTTTCAACACTGAAAACAGTTTCGCCCCGCCCCCGGGGGTCAAAGTTTTGCTCCCCCCGTCGTCAAAGTTGTCTAGATCATACGCTGTACCCCAGGAATCAGTTCTTCGCACGCCTTTGGCCGAAAAAAAAAAAAATTCCCCCCCCCCCAATGCAATAATCCTGGCTACGGGCCTGCCCGGGTCCGAATAGTCACTTCAAATTAATGAATAATAAATATAAATACTGAAGTCTTTAAAATATTTTAAATAATGTATCATTTTACTATTTGCTAATTCTTGATCATTGAAATAACTTTTTATTACTTTTGAAAATGGCGACTAGAGAAACCTCGATGGAAAATAATGATATAATTCTGATGCACTGAAATGGTTTGTTTTTATAAACTGACAATGGATAAAAAGGAGTATTTTTCAAGTTCCTTACTCTGGGGGTGACTGCAAAATTTGCATAACT